>PVJL010003503.1:0-155761 GCA_004026885.1 Lyroderma lyra
ACTCAGCCTCGAGCACCTTCCTCTGGCATCCCTACCATGTGGTGCCAAAACCCAGGAGGCTCAGCTCAGGTTCGAAGTCGGCCCAGCTGCTCTCTGCAGCCTAGTAGCCTCGCCCTGCCTCCTGAACCAGCCAACAGGAATGCCGGACTCGGGAACTCTGTTTTCCATGCCGCATCTGACGTTCACACTGACCTCAATTTTCCGGTAAATTGAGAGATCCTTTCTCCAACTCAACTCTTATGGTTCTCAGCTCTTGGCCCTTGAAAGTCCTAGCATTAGGATGCAGAACCCCTATGCCCATGGCCTTGGCTCTGACTTGGGCTGGGATACCCAACCAATTCAGGAGTCCTCTGTCTCCGTCTTTCTCTTTGAGGTGAGGACGCCCCTTCAACTGAATTTCACCTTTTGGAACATGAGGAGTCTCTCACTTACCACTCTTTGGGCCATGGGGAACTCTCAATCTGGTCCCCCTAAAAGTACCCTTTTAGGTTGCCTTCTGCATATCTTAGCCACTTAGGTCTGCCTGAAGACCTTCAGCCCAAGCACTTTGTCTTTTACTGTAATATAGCATGGCCACAATATAAACTAAACAATGACTCACACTGGCCAGAGAATGGCACTTTGGATTATGGCGTTCTCACGGACCTCCATGCAATGGAAAATGGTCTGAAGCTCCCTATACCCAGGCCTTCTTTGCACTCCACACATGACTCTCTCTCTCTCTCTCTCTCAATCTTGCTGCACCTATCAGATTCTCCTGATGCATTCTAAACCTCCAGCCTCGGGCCCCGACTTGGAGCCTGGACAGGTGCCTTCTCAACCTCCACAGCCAGACTCCGTGTCGGAAGCTACTGCACCCACTCCCAGCCCTTTCCGTTTTGATCCCGCAATCCCATCTCCTCTTTTACCCCTTAAGGAAATTGTCAGAGCACTATTAGGGTACAAATGTCCTTCTCAAAAACATTCAGCAATGTAAGGAAGAACTAGGAAAATGCTCTGTGGACCCTAATAACTTTGCAGGTGAGACTAAGTAGAAATACAAGGTTTTTCTCACTCTAGTAACTTTCAAGGTCTTGCCGATAGCCCAAACCGTGAACACAGCTATTATAGCCTGAGACTGAGCTAACTAAAGAAAGCAGCAGCACTTTTAAAAACACAAGTGTCTAATCTTACAGGGCAGACCCCCTCCCTTTCTTTTAAGCCTCCTGGGAACTATAGGGGACGAATAAAAGTCCTCTTTGCATCATTAATAGTTCTGTTATCTTGCTAACAAAAGTCTATACTTCTAAAGATTACAAAGTATGTTTGTAGATTTGCCAATGATATTGCTGATTGCTTACTTTTTGGTTGTCAAGGAAATCAAGGTTCTGAGGGTTATGGATTCTAATCATTTTATAAAAGAAAATGATACATGTTTACAGAAAAGGAAGATATAAGGTATAGAAATACATTTTTGAAGAAGCTAAAAAAGTAGTTTGTCATAAGGATGGTTACTTGTAAAGGAGTAAAGAGATGAACTAAGACTAAAGAAAGTTGTTAAACGTTTGTGAAGAGAAAATCTTGAGGAAGTTTTGACATGTAGTTAAACTAAAGAAGGTTAAAATTCTTCTAACCCATTGTTGCATCCCTGATGAGAAGCCTCAAATCCTAAGGAGGGTCAGAAAATTTGTTTCAATGCATTTAACAATTGAGACAGAAAAACAAGGAGGAAACAGTGAGACTACAGACAGGACCAGAAGCAGGCCAGACTTTTGGCTGCAGTTATAGACAGATCAAGGCTAAAGCCACCTCAGGGCCACCCTAGCAACCCCAGAAGAAAAACACCAGGTAAAGGAGCCTGCTTTGGGTGTAGGAGCCCAGACCTCTAAACCAAAGAGTGGCTTAGTCCTCCAAAGCAGCTGAGCCCCCTATGCAAACTAAAAGGGCACAGGAGTAGGGATTGTCCCCTGTTCTGCAGGGAGCAGGGACCAGCTCCTCCTCCACAAATGACTGTGATCATCTGATGGGGCCTGAGGTTCCCAGCAACTCCCAGGAAGAGATGAAGCCCATTCTCATGACAGGAGAGAAATTACAGGTGACCCTTGACATGGCAGGTAAGCCTGTTAATTTCTTGATTGATAGCCATTTATTCTATCTTGACCACTCATTCTGGACCTATTTTCTCAGAAATCTGCTCAAATATGGGATTAATGGGTCCCTTAATTTGAGCTAATATTCAGCCTATTTCTTGCTAATAACCTATTTCTTATGCTTTGGAGGAAAAGTAAAGTCAGCCAATCACACTTTATAAAGGACTCTGGGAAAGTTTTCTGGCTTTAATTGCTGCCCATTACTTTATACCCTGATCTCAATTCTGTTCTGAACAACCCAACTACTGTCAAGCTATAAGGGTGGCACCATGACACTAGTGAAGGGGGCACTATAACATTATTTCTCAATTTAGTCTGATTTAACAATGTAATTCAGCTTAAGACTTAGCTCAGGATGTTTTGAAAGATTTTTTCCTCTTCCTTCGCTCTCCCTCTCCTTCCCACTGGCTCTTAATAACTTTGCTTCCCTAAGACTACAGGTACCCCTTGGTACTGCCTTAATAGCTCTGTTTATATAGGGCCAAAAATCCACACCTTGCTAATTATAGGACCAATGGGCTAATAGCTCTACCTTCTCAGGATTTAATAACTTTGTTTTATCAAAACTGCAGGCTTGCCTCATAAATGTGTTTATCGCTTTGGACAATAACTCAAGAAGAGTTAGAGCCTGAGCCACCGCCTCTAGTAACAAGTGGACATTCTCTCCCTCAACAGAGACCCACAAACAAGCAGCTGGATCCTTAACAGAGCTATAAGAGTCAATGGTTGGGTCCACTTCCCTAGAATCAAACCTGTTTCATTTACGTCTTCACAGGACTGCCCCTGAGAGAGAGACTGTCATTCCTGTTCCTGAGAGCCAACTGAAGACTTTTCATTCTTCTTCAAACAGATAAGCAAGTCAATCTCCTGAAATTAATAAGTACTAATAATTAACACCAGACTCTGGGGTTTGCTCTTTATTGCCCTCTCTTAAGGTGCTTTATCTGGGATCCCCATTAGATGCTATTTCTTTTGTAACCATCACCCATCCTTCTTCGGATGAAGACAGACCTGAGTCCCTAGAAGACCCCAGGAGGTGCTCCCTCTCTATCCTGGAGATCTTGGATATAGTCTCTTCTTTCTCCCCTCTAATTCTCAGGTTCCTTCTGTTTGGACCTTGTCTCTTTAACCTTCTAGTGAATTTTGTCTCTTCCAGACTGCAGCAGTTTTACACCCAGATGGTCATGCAAGGCTTTCAGCCCATCCCTAAGAGCAGCTCTGTAACTGCCCTCAGCCCCCTAGATCAGAACTCTGACTTCTAGCTCGAAGTCCCCAACTCGGTCCAGTCCATACTCAGGGCCACCCAAATTTTCCTGGGCCTAGTGTTCCACCATACTTGACCAACAATTTCATAGACAGGGACAGCTATGCCCCTGCCCAGCTCTGAAGCAGTTACAGGAGACTGACCCTCATCCCATCCCCCAAAGATTTCTTTGCCAGTTGAGGATGGAGGAATGATGGGGCAGGGAAAGAGTTAACCAAAACAATCTTGGAGGGTCTATCAGGAACCAAATTTAGCTGAGCTTGGGCTGCAAAATCAAAGAGTTGATAGGGCTACTGCTGCTGCTGCTTGGAACAACAGCCTTGACCTTGGGAGACAAGCTTAGGAGCAGCTATCTATTGTACCTTGGACTCTGCCCAGGCAGTTTCTCTGCCTGTGCTTCTCTCTTTAAATGAAACTCTTCTTGCTTTCCCACTTTCTTGAGGCCTCATGAACTCTTCCACATTCTGTGAATGACCAAGGGCATTTTGGTGCCAAATGCTCCCGGATCCAATATGGCCCCTCCACCCCAAATGAAAAGGCCCTTATCTATGCCTATACTGGGGGTCGGTACACAAAAATCTGGGCGTGTAAGCAGACCCATAGCACCCTATAACTGAATCATCTTTATAGGTACATGCCAGCCAAATGTTTGACTACATTCTAGAGGATCTCATCAAACTTCAAACATAAAAACATCCCAACAATTTTTATGGGCTACTAAGTGATGGTTTCCTTTAATACTTCTTCCTTTTGCTGTCCCAGCCCTTATAATTTTTCTTTGTTATTATTTGGACCTTGTCTGTTTTGGATATTCGTGTCTTTCTTGCAGAATCGGATCCAGGTGCTGACAAATCATCAAATTGGACAGATTTTCCTCCTACAACAAACCAGACCCTGTTATCAACCCCTTCCTCAGTGCCCTACATAAATTCTAACTCTATGCCCACTCTCAGCAGGAAGCAGCCAGAATGAAAGGATGTCCTATTCCTTGTCCCTTCTCTCACCACCTTTCTTCCTTTTATTTTATATAACAAAAAATCTGGAAATATAAGTTACGAAAGCTTGCTAAGCCCTCCCCACCCCCATGCCATGAACCTGGACGCTTTATGAACTCCAGAGGAAAGTAACGTCTTTCTGGGAACAGTGAGACCCACTGAGATAAAACATACATGCTGCTTGGCCTACATGACAATTTGGCCAGCGCAGCAGTATCTCTTCTTCAGAAACTCCCTCCTTCCCTCCTCATAAAACCCTTGCTACATTAGATCTTGGCGCTGATGCTCTTTTTGACATCAGCCCATCTGCACCCAGATGCTCTGAATAAAATTTTATTAAACTATGCCTTGGCCTTGAGCACCTTCCTCTCAGCATCCCGAACAGAGATATCGTGTGCTTATTTTGGCATAGAAACAGAAAGGAATGAAGGTCTCCTTTGTTTTTCTCTTTCCTAGGTTTACATCAGGATGGATCATACAGGCTAACTTATGTGATTTCCAGAAAAGGCCACTATTTTTCAATGCTTTAATCTTCTAGTTGTTTAAGTAATTTGTGCATCTGTACCCATATCATCAAGTGTTATTTTTCCAGATACACCCATGTATTAGTTTTCTCGATCTGTCCCAACGAAGTACCACAAACTAGATGGCTTAGAACAATAAAAACTTTTTTTCAGTTTTATTGATATATAATTGATATACATAAGTTTAAGGTGTACAACATAATGGTTTGGCTTACATATATTGTGAAATGATTATCATAATAAGTTTAGCTAAGTAGCATCCATCATCCCTATATAGATACAATAAAAAGCAAATAAAAAATTTTTTTGTGATGAAAACTCTTAGGATATTTATTGTTTCACAGTTCTAAAGACCAAAAGTGTGAAATCAAATTTTCAGCAAGGGCATCTGTAGGCATAGAGGCAGGAATTTGTCCTGGGCTTCTCTCTTAGCTGCTGGCAGTTCCTTAGTCGTGGCAGCATAACTCCAATCTTCACATGGTATTCTCTGTGCATGCGTATCTCTGCATCCCCATTTGCCCTTTATCTAAAGACACTATTATACTGGATTAAGGTCCACCCTGATGACCTCAGTTGGATCATCTGCAAGTACCTTATTTCCAAATAAAGTCACATTCACAGATACTGAGGATTAGGACTTTAACATCTTTTCTGGGAACGCAGTGTGGTCCATAAGGGCCAAATTCAGACCTCTTGATCTCACGTATTCCATAGGATTTTTAGCAATTCATGCACAAAACATTATGAAAAGTATGCTACAGCTATGTATTTTTCTTTTGCATATACAAGAAATAATGGGTCATGAAGGAAACACTACTTTTTGATTCTGACACTACATTTTGATATGAGTTTGAAATTTTAGCATTAGTTCTGGCAATTGTTACTTCTTAAACTTTTCCTGAAGAGCAGTCACCCTTACCTTGTTAATGACTTATTGGTACCACAGGTGGTTCAATCTCGATGTTACATGGTGGAATTTCTGTCCTCCAGGTTCTTGTAGGAGATTGTGACCCATACTCTCTGGAGGAAAAAAAAGAAATATTCACGAGAACTGCTCACAATAATGCAGTTCATCCATTATTTTAAATCAGTGTATTTTAAACTATGCTTATTAGTAAGTTCGTGTATTTATGTGTGTGTGTGTTGGGTGAGGGTAAGTAGGAAGACTAGGTAGGTGATCCAGCTTGCTTTACACCTTCTGTTCCCTTTTAGCCTGGAAAACACTTTATTCTGTAATATGTATTGGATTTTCAAGTAAAATTCTCACTTCAACAGAGGGTTCTGTGGCCAAAAATGTTGAAAAACTACTGCTCTATTTCAAGTTACATTCTTAGTCATAGCTAGATGATCAGAGAATGTTTTTGCCTTCATAATAGAATGTTTTAATTGAATTGACTTTGGTATTATCCTAGGGTTGTACATTAATCACATTTGCATTGTTTTATTTTAGAAATACTGGTGACATTGTTCAAACCTAAGTAATACTCAGTTCCCTTTTGAAAAACATGCAAAGGACGTTTATTTCTCATCTCATTTCTAGGAAAAGTGGAGCTTCTCCAGAGTACATATTTTTGTCATTTTGTTTTATTTTTATCTTGTAGATAATGTGAGTTGTGTAACCTTTTGTAATTTCTTTCCTCTCTGCTTCAGCCATCAGATCTCAAAGTCAAAATTTGAACAGCTATATGGATTATACATTATTTTTGTTGTTTTATTTTTTAATCCTAACTTTTCTTTGCCTGTTTTTGTTTTTCATGTAAAAATTGTCAATCTCATCTTACCAACTTATGCATACCATATGTTTCTGCTTTTATCTGACAACACAAGTTTTCTGATACACATAAAAATATTATCAGGTGTTATTCTAATGAATGGCTTTAGATGTTATAGATTCCAGTCTCTACATTTTATAATAAAAATGTTGATACCAGATAGATAAGAAAATGGTGATTATAATTCATTATCGTTTTGACTCTCCTAAGTGTGGGGCTTTGAAGCAATATGATTTAAATATTATAGCATTTGTATTGCAAATTTTCCCATGTTGCATGTTGCTGTTCTTATTTTTTCATATGTTGGAATATCTGACATGGAAATACCTAAAAATTACTTAATAAATAATTAGTATAACTTAGGTTAATAAATCATTTTTCTACTTCTCTCTTTCTTGTAATGATCAGCTTCATTATATTCATTAATGTTTATTATATCATATAGTATTTAGCAGCTACTAATTTTGAAAAAGAAGAAGCAAACAAACTTTTCTTAGTGGTTATTGCAAAAATTTGTTATACCTAAATAAAAGAGACCTCACATGCACCTTCTATGATTATATATGCAACAACTGTAAATAAAACACTACATATTTAAGGTCAACATTATATTTAAAGAATAATATATTCTGATGAATTTAATCCCAAGCCAGAAGCTATAAGGTTTTCAGATCACTTTACAAATATATATCCAAGGAAATCTATTTTCTGTGTTTTTATAATCTGTTATATTAAAAAATAATATTTAATGGTGACATTGCAGAAAGAGCTCTGGTATCTTTCAATTGTGTTATTTTTGAATAAACACTTCTTTCAAACTTTATAATACATGGGAATAATTGGTATTTTCTGTTAAGGGTGTGGTGTCTACACTTAGTTGTTCTATTGCCTTTCTTTTGAGTGTAAGAGGACTGGCTAATTGGAGTCCCCATCTGATACATTGGCAGAATCATTTTTTTTTTCCATATCCCCAGTTACATTCTTAGACAGAGTTAGGTCATGAGAGAATGTTTTTTTCTTCATAATAGAATGTTTTAATTGAATTGATTTTGGTAGTATTCTAGGGATGTACATTACAGCCCTGGAATGTATATATAATTTGGAAGGAACAAGAGGATTATTTGATGATCCTTCGTTTCACTTAATTATGCTTGTTTTATCTTTCTGGTTTTTTTGGCCACCTTATTTGTACTGGTAGTCATGATTGAATTATGATTATGACAGATGATATGATGAATGAGAAAAAAGTGACAGTAAAAATTGATATGCTCTTTATAATATGTCCTACTCTTTTATGCACTTTAAGTAACTAATTCTTTTAATCTTTAAAAACTCTGCAAGGTATTGTTATGTTCTTCATTATAAAAATAAAAGCTGAGCACACAGATTAAATATCTTGTCTAAGAACACCAGGAAGTTCTCTCCAAAGTCTATAATTTTTATTACAACACAATATTCTTTTTGTTAAGCCCTCTCTTATCCATTTTGTTGTAACTCAGTGAAATTGTAGTTGATGACAGGATTACATATATTATTTATTTGTGTCATTTTCATAAAGCTTTTTAGTAACAAATAGGAAAAACATTCAAGGTACTAGAGATTGTCAAAGCAAAGCAGTTTAGTTTGACTTTCATCATTAGGACGAACTCTAAGTCCCCTGAATTCCCATGTCAATTATGACTTTGTCAGGAAATGCCAAATTTGTATTCCCAGTATTCCCAGAGATCAGTGATATGTAAGAAGAAAATATCATGTTAGTTGTTAATCTTTATATTGATAATTTTGTTAAAAAACTATTTTCTTTATATTTTAATAGGTAATAAAAGTCAGAAACATGTTCTGAGACCTGAATCTCTTGAAGAGACAGATGAAGAGGATCCAGTTACAGCCCTGGAATGGGACCCACTGTCTACTGATTATCTGCTTGTGGCTAATTTACATTACGGAATTCGCCTAGTAGATTCAATATCACTTTATTGCATAACAACATTTCATTTTCCTGGTGCAGCAGCTTCTGTACAGTGCTTGGCTTGGGTTCCTAGTGCCCCTGGTATGTTTATAACTGGAGGTAAGTGTGCCCTATTCTCCAAAGTTTTAAATATATGTGTATTCTTTAATTCAGTCAGGGAATTTATACTTTTGTCAGTTAATTTTGTGTAAACTTACTACTGTCTTCTCAAATATTATCATTTATTGTAAATGCTTAGTTTGTTTTTATTTATACTATGTATCATTAACATACTGACAAAAATGAAATTAAGGCCAAGTTTTCCAGGTTTCTGATAATAAGTTGGAACATATTATACATGCACACACATGTGTGCCTGTCTTTGTTTTTGTGTGTACAAAAGACACAGTTCAATTTCAGACATGTCATCAAGACAGTAAAACTACTTACTAGAAACACAACTTAACCTGGATAGAAGCTCTGTTAGTCTCACTGATAATTTTAGCAGGCAGTGACCATGTGTGACTAGGTAGACCCAGGCATTTTCAAACTAGATTGAAAATGAAAGATGCTCCGTCTTAGTTTCCTATCATCAGAGAATTATAATGGCAAAACTAGAAGTAACAGGGGATGAGAAGATGGGAGAATTTAAAATAGTAATTAGAAATTAAATAACTCTAATTTTACCATTTATTTAGGTTCACAGAAGTTTCAAAAAAGACAGTACTCTCAGCTACTGTGTAAATAATTCTTGTATTTGTTTAAGGTAAAATAAAAGAGTCTGTCCTCTCAATATTTAAAAATAAAGTTTTTACTTCTTTAAGCACTTACATAACACATAGAAGTATATGAATTCTTATTTACATATTTAATAGCCTTTAATTTCATAGGATATAATTAATGTTAGATATGGGATTTTTGATATTATTACTGAGATAAAATTCACATACATAAAACTCATCATTTTAAAGTATGCAGTTCAGTGGTTTCACAGTTTTACAGCCATTACCACTATCTAATTCCAGAAGATTTAATCATATCCCCAGCAAATCCTATACCCATTAGCAGTAACTCTCCTTTACCCCCTTTCCACAGCCCCTAGTGCACACATGTGTGTACATAAACTGGTAATCTAATTTCTGTCTCTGGATTTGCCTATTCTGTACATTTCATGGAAGTGAAATAATTTAATATGTGGCCTTTTATGTCTGGATTCTTCAACTTAGCATAAAGTTTTCAAGGTCCATCCATGTTGTAGGGTATATGAGCACTTCATTCCTTCTTATGGGTGAATCATATTCCATTGCATGGATATGCCAGATTTAGTTCATCTATCAGCTGATAGAGATTTAGTTTGTTTCTTTTGATGTTATGAATAATGCTTCTATGAACTTCTGTGTACAAATTTTTATGTAAACATACTTGTATATAAGCCTCCTTGTTTGGGTATAAATGAGCAAGGGAGCACTTTATAAGCATTTCAGACCAGGAAAGATTATTTAATTTTGGAGTGGAAAGTTTTCAACGGCTGGCTTTCCTAGAGCGTGTGTGTCTATGAGTGCTTTTTTGGTGGTCAAATTGTGATCTTTGTTGGGGGGAAGCTGCAAGGCAGACAGTCTGTTATTCTAAAAAAGGATTAGAACAGAAAAAAAATAGTAAAGCATGTCAGAAATTTGACGTTTTAATAACGTTTGACCTAATTCTTTGATTGTATTCTTGTACAATCTTACTGTTTGAAGAAAGTTAATGAGTAGTGCTAAAATTCTTGCAAGTTGAAGTTTTTACATTTCTTTTGTGTCTGGACATGTTGTTTCAAGTAAAATTTGTTAACATAAGGCTTTTTCCTGATGTGACTAGATTCTCAAGTGGGTGTTTTACGCATTTGGAATGTTTCAAGAGTAACACCTATTGATAATTTTAAATTAAAGAAAACAGGATTTCACTGTTTACATGTACTTAATTCTCCTCCAAGAAGGAAATGTAAGTAAAAATAGCATCAACATTTAATATTTTAAAGTACTGTATTTACTGTTCTCAAGTAAAATGACTAATTATATAACATAAACATATCAAATACCATACGAGTTCTGACAATTAAGTTTGCGAACTCATCCTAGAAAAAGTGCTGCATACCTCATTGCTGAATATCACTACAGTCACCTTCAAACTACTCCCCTTGGGAAGCTATGCAACAATGCCAGCTCCTAGTCCATCCTTCAAAGCAATTGTGGGACTCTTTTTCTGGAATGGCCATCAGAGCTGTCATTGTATTATCCTTGATGACCTGAATGTCATCAAAATGTCTTCCTTTCAATATTTCCTTTATGTTTAGGTAAAGAAAAAAAGTCACTGGGGGCCACATTAGGTGAGTAGGGAGGGTGTTCTAATACAGTTACTTGTGTATTTGCTAAAAACTCCCTCACTGACATTGCTGTGTGAGCCGGTGCATTGTTGTAATGCAAGAGCCATCAGTTGTTAGCCAAAAGTTCAGGTCATTTTTGTCTAACTTTTTCATGCAGCCTTTTTAGCACTTCCAAATAGTTAACTTGGTTGACTGTCCAGTTGGTACAAATTTATAATGACCAATCCCTCTGATATCAAAAAAGGTTAGCAACATTGTTTCAACTCTTGATTTGGACTGATGAAAATTTTTTGGTTGTGGAAAATTGGCTGACTTTCATTGTGCATTTTGACCCTTTTGTTTCAGAGTTGTATTGGTACACCCATGTTTCATCACCAGTGATAACAAAGCCCAAAATATGGTCTTGCCTCTCCAAAAGGTCTTGGCAAACTTCAACTTTCTTTTGCTTTTGTTCATCAGTGAGCTCCTGTGGGGCCATTTTTACAGACATATTTTTCATGCCATGATTTTCAGTTAAGATTTTTTTAACTGTTTCTCTGTTGATGTTTACTTTGTTTGCTATGCCTCTCACAGCCCACAATTTTGATGCACAATTCGACAAATGTTTGCAATGTTCTTGTCAGTTCTTGTTACTGGCTGCCCTGACCTCACTTCATAAGTGACGCTTTCTCTCCCCTCCAAAAACTGTTTAATTCATTTATATACTGCCATTTTCTTTTTCTTTTTCTTTCTTTTTTTTTTTTTTTTTTGGTTTTTTGGTATGTGGGTAGCTCCCCGACTGGGAATCGAACCCAGGCCGCAGCGCTGACAGCGCCAGCACTGAAACCTTGAGCCACTACACCACTGGGGAACTCCCAATGCTGCCATTTTCTTTATGGCATTATCCCTATAAACTTAGACTAACGTGTCCCTGATTTCATTTCCACTCTTGCCAAGTTTAACAAAAAATTTAATGTTTGTTCATTGCTCTAATTCAAACTCCGACATTCTCACAGTGACACACAAAAACACATAACAGCAATAATGAATGCCACTCAGCAAGACACCACAGCACGTCAACAGGGACACAGCTGTGAGACACAGATATATCAAGGTTATGACACCTTACCAAGTTGTTTGTGCAGTGCTGCCAACGTAAGCGCAGTGGCAAGTTTGCGAACTTAATTTTCAGGCCTTGTATGCTACTAAAAAGCAAATTTCATCAGTCTTTGAAAATATATATGCTAAAGGAACTATCAAAGCTATACAATATCTAATATTACTTAATTGAGAATATTTAGAGCTAGATTACAATTTTAAAATGATATTAATGAAGATATGATAATCTCAAATTATCTTTATGGGGAAAACGAAAAAATGAGATTGATGAAAATAAGCAATACCAATCGTGATGGGATTAAATAACATTGGTCTGAGTTATGAGACTTTATGTTTTAAATGTGGCTCTTTTACAATATGTATGTTTTATAGCAAAGCTATAATATCCTAAATATTCAAATAATAGAATCTAGAACATATTCCAGTTTTGATTATCAGTTGTCACTGGATTAGTAGTTACTAATATGGATGTTCTATATCTTCATTATATTTACATGTTTTTTTCTACTTACCTTTTATTGCTTCATAAGTAAGAAAAATAATAAAATACACTTATCTAGAAAAGAAAAAATCTGGAATTTCAGGAGAAGTTTACAATTAGAATTTTTCTTAAATATGAGGGAAAATAAATTAACTTCCTGTTAAGTCTGCAGTGATTACTCTGCATGGTTGTCAGTGTTTTCATTTTGTGTGGATCATAAAAAACACAGGGCCGAGAATTTAGGGATTGAACAATCTAGAGTTATTGCTTCCTTCTTACTACTGTGTCTAAGTTACTAAATAATTATCAAGGGCTATTCAAAGTAATGTTATTTTGGTTAACAAATATATATATAATTTAGTGGACAGTGGCACATAGTAGGTGATTTCTGTATTTGAACTTCCCGTCTAAACTTTTTTGTGGAGTCTACTTTTAAATTAGCAGTGGCCAACCTTTTGACTTCCCTGGGCCACATTAGAAGAAGAATTGTCTTGGGCCACACATAAAATACACTAACACTAATGATAGCTGATGAGCTGAAATATCACAGATTCTCTTCTTTCCTATATTTGTTCACCATATTACAAAAGCAGTCCATGTCCATTAGAGAAAAATTAGATAATATAAAGAAGCATACACCAATCTTGTCAATTTTGAGTAATTCCTTTCAGGTAACCTATTGTTAAATATCTAGTTTTTTTCTCCTATCTTTTTTAATATAACAAAGTATGTAATAAAAATGTGAAAATAAAAATATTTAAATATAGACATATCACCAAATTCTAAAAAAAAAGAATAATTGATAGGTAGGTGCATATGAGTCTCAAAACCACCTATAATGTTAATAAATTAAAATGTTAAAAGAAACCAGTCATGGAGTATATTAATTTTTTATTATTAAATTTATTGGCATGACATTGGTTAGTAAAAATTACATAAATTCTAAGTGTACATTGTCTGTGTGTTGCATTATGTTTTCACCACCCAGAGTCAATTCTCTTTCCATCACCACATATTTGATTCTCCCACCCTCCTCTCCACCCTCCTCCCCACTTGTCCTGAGGTAACCACTAAACTATTGACTATGTCCATGAGTTTTTGTTTTTTTGTTGCTTTCAGTTTTATATTCCACATATGAGTGAAATCATATGGTTCTTGCTTTTTCTGTCTGGCTTATTTCACTTAGCATGATGATCTCAAGGTCCACCCATTTTGTCACAAATGGCCGTATTTCATCTTTTCTTACAGCTGAGTAATATTCCATTGTGTATATGTACCACAGCTTCTTTATCCAGTCATCTGTCGCAGGGCATTTTGGTTGTTTCCATGTTTTGGCCACTGTGAACAGCACTATGATGAACTTTGGGGTACATTAAGTCTTTGCAGACTAAGGTTTTCAAATTTTGGGGATAGATACCCAGAAGAGGGATTACCGAGTCATGTGGTAACTCCATTCCCAATTTTCTGAGGAAACTCCACACTGCCTTCCACAGTGGTTGTACCAGTTTGCACTCCCACCAGCAGTGTACCAGAGTTCCTTTTTCTCCACATCCTCTCCAGCACTTGTTATTCCTTGTCTTGTTGATAACAGCCATTCTAACAGGTGTGAGGTGGGATCTCATTGTGGTTTCAATTTCCATTTCCCTAATAGCTAATGAAGTTGAGGATTTTTTCGTATGTCTGCTGGCCATTTGTATGTCTTCATGGCTTAAGTGTTTGTTCAGGTCCTCTGCCCACTTTTTAATTGGATTGTTTGTTTTTGTTGTTGAGTTGTATGAGTTCTTTATATATTTTAGGTATTAGCTCCTTATCAGATGTGTTGTTTGCAAATATTTTCTCCCATTCACTTGGTTGTCTCTTTGCTTTGTTAATGGTTTCTTTTGCTGTACAGAAGCTTTGCAGTTTGATATAGTCCCATTCATTTATTTTTGCTTTTACTTCCCTTGCCTTTGAGGTCAGGTTCATGACGTCCTCCCTGATCCTGAGGTCTATAAATTTAGTACCTATGATTTCTTGTATACAGCTTATTGTTTCAAGTCTTATATAGAGTTCTTTAATCCATTTTGAGTTAATTTTGATACATGGTGACACTGTGAAGTCAGATTCATTCTTTTGTGTATGGTTTTTCCAAGTTTGGATCATACTGGTTTTAACCAAATTGTCAACAAAATTTTATTGAACAAAATCCCTCTTTTGTTATTATATAGTGCACTCTAGTTTAGACTTTCTGTCATTAGCAGATTCTGAGAAATGAATATTATCCAAATGAATGAAATAAGGAAGATTTAAATATGTACATTTGAATAAAAAGAATATACAAGGAAATATTTATATTTTAGTATGTAATTCATATAGATTGGTATGATAATTTACAGTGATGTCTTTATTTTGAATTATGTTTGCAAGATAATACTCATTTCAAGGAAAAATGCCTGGAAAGAAGACAAAATATGAGATACAGAATATACAGGAAACAACTAAACAAGGGGACATTTATGTAATTAAAAGTTGGAGAAATGGAAGCATATGAATAGTAAAAATAAACCTGGGGAAGAACAAAAATTGAGATGCAAATGTATAATACATCACACAGTTGTGATTCTTAATTTGGGTAAATTATAAATCTCAAAAATAATTATTTTCATTTTATTGGCAATTAGTGGAAGAAAAGTCAAGAGCTTTAAAAGAAAAAACTCAAATGCATGTGTGTGTGTGTGTAAAAGGGGAAGTAAACTATTATATGACAATTTTGAAAGAATGTTCTAATTAATACTTTTGTACACCCCTTTTTCAAAAAATATCCAATTTTGTATATATGTATACGTATACTTTTAGCAAAATTGAAAAAGTATTCCTGTGACAATAAATGCTATTATTGCCTAATGGTTCACTGATATAAATTCTGGATGAAAGAAAACAAAGGAGCATTTTTATAAATTAAGTCCTGTGGTTTCTTTCTAGCATATGGGAAACTGTTGGCATAAATGTTTATTTGTGTTTTTCTTTTTTAGTTTCAATCCAGTCTCCACCCAAAAATCATTATATATCTTCCACAAGTGAAGCAGTCCCACCTCCAATGTTGACACAGAATCAAGCATTTTCTCTTCCTCCTGGTCATGTAGTTTGTTGTTTTTTGGATGGTGGAGTTGGACTTTATGACATGGGAGCTAAGAAGTGGGATTTTCTTAGGGACATGGTAAGTCTGTGGTCATTCCTTCTTTTGTATTCCACACTTAATTTGTGAAGCTCATGTTTACTTTTACTTACATATTAATATTGTTAAAATTATTTTTTTAAAGAACCATATATTAGGACTTTAACTTGGTTGACTGAAACACTTTAGAATGATGGCAAAACTATTAAAATTCTTTAAATTTTAAATATTAATATCTACTTTGCCTATCAGGATTACTCTGAATGGTTGGTAGTGTTCTTATTTTTATGTGGAACAAATTACTCCTTTGTATAGTATTGGAAAATTGCATTACTGCTCGTATTTTGGAGGTAAAGTGAGAGAGTTCTTCATTTAGGAGGAAGGACCAGTTCATTTCTGCCAGTTACTCCAAGCTTTGTTGTTCTAATCTGTGAAATGAGCAAGGTTGGATTGTTTTTAAGATTTATTTCTATTATTGAATCATTATAATAATTCTATGATTCTATCGACTTCTGTTATCATAAACATTAAGCCTCTATATTACAATAGGTTGCAGCCTCACTGAAGACTTACATTTTTGTTTGGTTTTGTTCTATGTTTTATCCCCACTACCTAAAATAGTACCTGGTTTATAGCAACACTTTATTGAGTTTTATTGAATGAATGGAAGAATGAATGAATGAATGTAATTGTGTTTATTATGGTGTAATTAATATTTCTCAAAAATCATCCTCCTTAATTTTCCCTAGTTCAGTTTATAAAAATGCCCCTTATTTCTACAGTTTTATGGGGTTTTTTGTTTTAAGATTTTATTAAAATATAGCTAACATACAATATATTAGTTTCAGGTGTACACCATAGTTATTCAACATTTATATACCTAAAGAATTATCACCATGATAAGTCCAGCAACCATCTGACACTGTACCATGCTATCACAATATTATTGAGCTAGACTAACCTAGATATTTAAGAAACTTTTAAATGTTTATTGTGTTTTCATCCAAAAACTTTGTAAGAAGTCTAGAGCTATCATTGCCCTTGTAAAAAAAAATAAGGTAAGGGCAATAATAACACTGTTATTTCAGGACTAATTAAATTTTGTCCTCAAATAAAAGTATTGAACTTCAGCAAAAATATTTTTAACAACGTGTAGCTCTTATTTGAAAATACTCCTTTGTAGTTATTCCTTAGATTATTTAATTTTCTTTCCATGAAAACACTTTCCCAGTTTGGTAAACTTTTTATGTATTTGTACTTACCATTTACCATAAAAAGAATTATAAAGCAAAGTGAGAAAAATATAAGAAAACATTTAAGTGTATTAAAATTTATATTAGTAAAGGAGTTTTCCTATCTCGGGGAATTTTATCAGAAAAAGCTATGCAAGTCCAGCTGTAATGCAGTTCTCTCACAAAAAGAAAAAACAAAAGAAGAAGTTATGCAATCTAAGTTCAACAGATTTTCTACTGAGTGTATATCCTCTTACTAAAATATGCTTTATTTTAAGAACTACGTTAAATTTATACTTCTAATAACCTAAAATATTCCTTGATTATAAATTATTTCAGTGGCTCTTCTCACTTTAAAAATGTTTGTCAGTCAGAAGAGACAGTGAATTTTTTCTTTATTATTTCTCTCCTTAACACAGATCCAAATGTGAGATGACTAGGAGTGTTACCAGAAGAAACATCTGACACTGATGTTGTATGCATAAAGCATCTCCAAAGATTTCAAATTACATGGGATAAGAGAAATCTATTCATATACTTTCTAAATGGTGTACTTCCAAATGAATGTTTTCTTGATTAAAATTAAGAAAATAGCTTCAAAATGTTTTCTTCATCCCTGCATTCCTATTGATAAGAAGACGAAGAAATAGTCACAATTTAGTTCTTGATATGTGATTTTTCAAATTTCAGAAATAAAATTTGAAGGCATAGCTGTGAACTAACATTGAAAAATGCACACACAGGCAGTCTCTGCATTAAGTATGTTTTTAATATTGGAGATGACAGCCAGAACAACTCCAACCAGTGAACCAGTGGCTGAGCCAGTGGCTGAATCAACCCCTCTTCCCTCTTGCTAACCTTTTTCTCTCCTCTCCCTAAAGGAGAGACATGTAGCCCTTGTGCAGTTTCCTGTGGGTGGTGGTTTCTGGTGTCAGGGAAGTACATGAGTCTAAAGGACTCCCACTGTACCTTTACTGTAGTAGCTGGGAATAGAGAGCCCTGTCCTTGTGCTTTAATTCTCTCCCAGATCCCACATGTTATAGTTTCTGCTGCTTGGAGAAGTTTCAGTTATCATTTTCTGATGTTGGGGGAAGTCAAATGGTAATGCCAGCTATTTACATTAGATTCTTAACAGATTTTCCCAGAGGTTGGATAATTAATTTTGGGAACTCATCCTAGAAAAAGTACTATATACCTCATTTCTGAATATCACTACAGTCACCTTTGAAGATTATGACACCTTACCAAGTTGTTTGTACAGTGCTACCAAAGTAAGCGCACAGTGACAAGTTCATAAATTTAACTGTCAGATTTTGGGCACGATGACAGCTCTGATGGCCATTCCAGAAAAAGAGTTCCAAAATTGCTTTGAAGGTTAGCTAGACTCTGGCATCGGTACATAGCTTCCCAGGGGGTGTATTATGTTTTGAAGGTGACTATAGTGATATTCAGCAATGAGGTATGTAGCACTTTTTCTAGGATGAGTTTGTGAAATTAATTGTCCGACTTCATATAGTAACTAAGCTCTACTTTACAAGTATTTATTTACTTATATATCTCACTTTACAGTTTTGTGCGATGTTTGGGATCCAAATCACCATTTAATGGAGACAGGTGTTCCAAGTTCTGAAGAATAAACTTGCTAGAAAATTTTGGAACAAGACTCATTAAAAAATTGGACCAGGACAGATTTTTCTTTTTTCTGCTAAAATTGTGTTCTTTTGGAGTATGTCATTGGTATAAAAAATAGGAATATCTGCATTAAAAGACTTTTAGTTTCAGTTTTATCTTGGTCTTTTATTATACTACCAGAATAACATAATAACTATTAGTAGTTAATTGCTTTATAAATTTCTAGCATAGTATTCTATATATGATAAATATTCAGAAAAAATATGTTTTGCATTGAATTGAAGTCAAAATGAGACTTTGAACATCTTTGTGTTGAATGGCTGATTTAAGGAATTGAGGTTGAATAAAATCTAGGTCTGTACAAATTTGTACAGTAATAGCACAGAAGACATTCAGCACAGCAGTAGTTCCAATTTTTTGTTTTTACTTGCCTATATGTTTTTGCATTAATATTTGGAAACCATAGTAAGAGATTCAACTTGATTATACTCATACATTGTTGTGTGTTTATTAATGACATGAATTTTCCTCGGTAGTTATGACTTTCTTATGCTGTATTTCTAGGGGCATATGGAAACTATCTTTGACTGCAAATTCAAACCCGATGATCCCAATCTCTTAGCAACGGCCTCATTTGATGGCACCATAAAAGTGTGGGATATAAACACACTAACAGCAGTGTACACTTCTCCTGGGAATGAAGGAGTTATTTATTCCCTGTCATGGGCTCCAGGTAAAAAAATGTTTTATTAAAATCAGAAATACAATTAAGTGACTTTCCTAACTTTTATTTTCATTTGAATTATCTTCTTCATCTCAATGCCATCTTGCTTCAAATGTTTATAGAGGCAAATTAGTAACAACATATTCGTTGGTTCAGTTTTGTGGGGTTTTAGAATGGACTTCTTGCATAGGCACTTTGCTTTCTGGGCCCTTCTGTATGGACATAGTCATATAGAAAAGCCACAGTAAATCAGGATGGTAGTGACCCATCAAATTTTAGCTGGATTTGTATAGATAACCTTTTAAAGATATAACACATTTTACCTGAAAGATTGTTTTAAATTTTTCATGTGAATCAAATACATGAAAATTAAAAGTTTATTTTTCTAAGAATTATAATATATATCGTTCCCTGGTACAGCTGTTTTGTAAATATAAATGATTATATACTATCAGAGTTCACTTGTGGACCATGTGATTAATCTATATATATTCCACCTTTGTAATATTGAAGAACTTTTATGCCATAATAAGATCTTTTCTTTGATCTCAGAAAGATATTACCTTTACACCTTCATATACGTAAAGAAGAGATATCCTATGAAATCTCTGACATTTTCTCCCAAAATATTATTTCTTTATAATAAATAATTATACACACCTAAATGAATTTCACTTTATCAAGTATGTAAAATGCTTTACTTATTTGTCCTAATAGTAATAATTAAAAACCAACATATAACCTGAATATAAATCATTTTTTGGCCTATCTCCTCATCCCCAGGGATTTTTAACTTTGAATTTATGGGCTCTCAGGGACTTCAGATATCTACAGAAAATCTAGGTATCTCTTGGAACTTTATGAATAATTTTTAGTGTATGTGTGTATGTGCCTATGTCTGTCAAAAATTATCAGAGTAATCAGATTTCCGGAGAGGCCAATGATACATAAAAGTTAAGAACGAACCACTGTTTTATGTATTCCTCATCTCCTACGAGGAGACCTAGAAAATGGCCTTATTCTACCTGTTAAAGACAGTGGTTGTTCCTTTAAGCAGAACATACTTACTGTCATTATAGTCATAAAGCTAACTGGAAAAAATATTACTTCACTAATAAAGAAGTGAGGCACAAAAAGAACTAAGTAATTTTCTTACCTATTGCTCCCTTTTTAACCTCCATTTCTATGTTGCTTTTGGATTGTGATGGCTAACATTTATTAAAGAGTCTGAGGTCAGAGAGTTTGAGTAACTTACCCAAGATTATATATGTAGCAGGTAGTAGTGAAATCAAGATTTCAACAATTGTCAGTTTGACTATTAGCCTTGTGCTCTCAGTCATTGCAATATGCATCTTCACAGCAGATTCTCCTGGCTAGGTATGTGGATATTGGATCAGCCAGTATAGATATAGCCCAATAGCAGCTATTAGTTGAACATTCTTCTTCCTACAAAATGTACGTAAGTCTCAAACCTAGTGGTACAGTGACTTAATGAGGTAAAACTTGAAAACAAATTGTGACTGTAAAAACCATTGTTTCAAATAGTAACACAGAAGGCCTAATCTTACTTAAAGCATTATTTCACTCTCTACATTGAGTATTTGCCTCAAAAAAGTAAAAATATTGAGAAAAGGAAAGTCTGTGATTTTTTTGAAATATGATTACTGATGAATACTGCTTTTAAGTAAATATTTATGAAATTTGAAAGATTAACAAAGGTTTAGCTAGACAGTGGTAGAGTACAATATAGATGGTGGCATAATTTCCTCTCGTTTTAAAGTAGATACCACAGAAGAAGGAAGAAAGTGCAAGTAAATATAGAAATTTTCCCCCAATAATTTAAGAACCCAAACAGTGGGGCCAAAATGAAAATACTAGAAATATAGTAAGGACTTATTTTGCCATATTTTGCCATGTGTAATGTGGTCCTGTGTATAATGCACTTCCACAGTTTTGGCCCAAACTTTCAGAGAAAAAAGTCTTTTGTTTTAATTTTTTAATTATTGATTGCTAGAGTTACACTTTAACTCATAAGCATAAATAAACAAATTAAAAACATTTATATAGGTACGAAATTGGTACTACCCAGGTATAATGTACATCCTCATTTTTTCCTCACAAATTTGTGCAAAAATGTGCACATTATACATGGCAAAATATGATACGTTGAGTGTTTATAATCATTTTTCACAAAGTAGTTCCTCCATATTTTTATTCCGAGGTAGCAGATGAGAACTACTCCTTTCTTTTTTAGTGGAGAAAATCTCTTCTTTGACTGCTTTGCAAAATACTGAAGTCCTTGACCATCTACTAACTTAGCATCAGTTTGATTTTCAGATTTTTTTTTTTATTTCTTAAAAACAAAGAGGATTGTTTATGTTTCTGATAGAAAAATCTGAATTTTTTTCATGTGTTCTGCCTACATAAATCCTCTCCTAACCATTAAAAAATTACTAGATGATCAGAAAAATGTAAATACTGACTGGATATATGATAATATTAAGGAATTATTGAAAATTTTTTGTAATTGTGATTGTGGTAGTTTGGTCATGTTAATGAAAGAGTTTCTGTCTTTTAAAATGGTATAAGTTCAGAGATTTGCTCCAAAGAAATCCAGTAGGGATTATTGACAAAGCAAAAGTGACCATATTTTGATAACTGTTGAAGCTATAATCATAAGATGGAAACATTCATACTATTCTCTCTATATTTGCATACATTGAATAATTTCCATATAAAAATTTTTTAAAGAACTACTTTGTAAATTGCAAGTCTTACTTTCTCAAAAATGATAGTTTTGAAAAGAATTACATTTGTGGCAGACATTTCATATAATGTCTAAAAAATTGTTTTTTAAGGTGATTTAAATTGTATTGCTGGAGCAACTTCACAAAATGGTGCTTTTATTTGGGATGTTAAAAAGGGCAAAATGATACAGCGATTTAATGAGGTAAGATGTATTTTTGCTAGGTGAATAAATCTTTTACTGCTTTATATTTTTAAATGCTTTTATCTTTAAATTTAATAGTCAATTACCAGGTGGCATTATGTTCTCTAAATTAGAAGAAAATGCAAGAATACATTCACATGCTAAATTTAATCCTGAAAAATGTAAATGAGTCTCATATATAAAAATCCACCTAAAGTTTCATTTGAGATTCAAAGGAATTTTTGAGTCACCCTCCACAAAATTATCTAGGCAAATACTCAGTAATTGCAAAAAGACTGAACTTAGGACAAGTTCCAAATTACACTCCTAATTCTGTTACTAATTAGCTCTTAACATAGAATCATTTTATTGCCTGGAACCTAATTTTTCACCTACAAGATAGTGAAATTGGATTATATAATTTCTTAGATTTCCTTCCAATTCCATTATTCCATGACAAGCTCTAAAACCTCCCCTCTTGCTGTTGGTAGTGTCAGAGATTGTACTTTTATTTTTGCTTGGAGTCAGATTGACATCCATAGATTAGTGAAGTCCATTAATATTTGAAAAACATTTATTATCTCATTACTGTATGTTAGATATAAATTGAGGGAAATATGACAGGATTTAGGATTGTCTGTCACTGTCTTGAAATTTCATCCATATCAGAGATCTACTGTTAAAGTTTATTAAATATGTAACATGAAAATTGTTTATGTATTTAGGCTTTAAAACTATGTAAATGAAAGACAGTTATTCCTTTGGGGATCAAGTACCCTTGACTCTCGGGGTGGGGAGTACTGAAAGTAATGTGGCAAATGGACAGTATTAGGGAAACTACAAACCACCAGTAAGCAATTTTGCTCTCAAAAGAGAAAACTGACAAAGGACTGCATGATTATATCCTTCCCTTGCTCTATGTAATAATACTTTTTCAGTTCAGCAATGCCTCTAACCTGTGTTTTGCCCATCCCTTCACCAGAACAACACTCATTCCATAATAGATGGTGATATGGAAAAAAAAAAAAAAAAAGAACCTGAAAAAGAAACTTTTGACCTAAATTTTAAAATCGTATCTTAGGTGTCAGATCTATTAATCTCTTTTTATGGCATCGTGGCCACTTTGACCTAAAATATCAGCAGCTCAACATCTTAGCATCAAGGGCATATCTTGTATTCATTCATGTCTTTCACAGCTTTTAATAGCATAGTTAAAATCAATGTCAAAATTGCTTAAATCTAGGAGAATAAATATGGGAAAAATAAGCAATGCCAAGTTTAATTAACTAAGTTGCATATACCTCAGAAAATGAAATGCAGGTTATTAGAGACCCTAAATACACTCTACATATGGATAAACAAAGCGGACAGAAGGTCTGCACTTCTTCAACTGAATGAGTGTAGAGACTACCTCCATTTTTGTATCCCATCTTTATAAACCTAGCCACCTTGACTCCCCAAAGCAGTAAAAACAGCAAACTAGAGACTGCCTTAGTAAAAGAGTCTTAAAACTTATGATAAAATGTTGCTTTAGTCTTCCCTGAACAGCAGCCACAATTTAAGTATCATATAAGATTGAAATGTTTTAAATAAAATTTGGAAATAGGTTAATTGCAAATTTTCTTCACCCATGACCCAGTTGATTAATGACATTTCCATATGTAATATATTCCTTATGTTTTAAAATTTTTTCTACGTAGCATCTGTGAATATATCCCTTTACCTGTCCCTAATCCAAGAATGCAGAGGAACAGATAAATACAGAGTGATTTGTTGTAGAAATAATCTTAAATCTGTTCTCCTTTGTTTTTATAAAAATAAACCTTGGAAATTAAGAAAAACAATAACAGTTGTATACAATATTTCTCATGTTATAGTTGTAATTGTACTGTGTAGGGTAGCAGATAGGTAATTATCTTCATCTCCAGACTGGTGTTTACAGAAAAGGCATTAAGCTGAGCTTAGTTATGCAGATGGCTCAACCAGCGAGTTCTGGCTCTTTACTAGTATTCACAAAAAAGAACTAGAAGCCACCTGATTTATGTTTTGAAACAACGATTTCTTTTCAGCCTTTGGCTGTTGGTAATAAGGCCTCTGTCAGCATCATTTAGAGCAAGTTCCTAATTGAAACCTAATACTTAGAAGAAGTAAATATAGAAGAGAAAAAAGGGGTGAATTATTTCTTATTGATAGGTATTTTGCATTTTTTGAAGCATGGAAAAAAGGGAATATTCTGCATTGCCTGGAGTCATAAAGATTCTAAAAGAATAGCAACCTGCAGTGATGATGGTTTCTGGTAAGTACTGTGTATGGAATTATGCTGTTTTATAAATGATACATTTGGCAATAATTGTGTTTTCTTAGTGTATGCATTAAATTTTTTCAGGAGATTGTATTTGTATAGCTCTACCAACTATTATAAATTTTATTTATAAGCCCATATAGGCACATTCTATATTGCTGTGACATATCAGTAATAAATAATAATTCAATGATGTTCAAGAATAAATAAATAAACCAGTCATTGCTTTCTAAATGAGCCACTACCTGAATTATAACTAAAAGACTCAATTGCCTCAAAGAAAGTTCAAGGACTTTTCACAAAATGTCTAAATGCTTCTCATCATATTTTTGAGGGAGTTTTATAAATGAGTCAAAAGGTATCACGTGCTCTGGAAACTTCTTCACAGTTTTATAGATGCTATTATTTATAAAAGGATGAAAAAGCCTTTTCAAAGAGGAATAAGTTCATTTATTTAGGAAATGCCTCTTTTTTTAGAAGCTAACCTGACCCTGTATTTCAGAAATATGTGGTTTTTTTTTTTAATTCTGTTAAGTCCCAGGGTAAAGTAGGTTTCTAAGAAATACATATAAAGGAAGATTTGTCTTTGAGTTAAAAAAATGTTTTTAATTAGATGATGTTACCCTGTAGTTATAGGTATTGACATCTTTGGCAGGTGATATAGATGCTAATGGTTATTAAGAATATACTAGTTTGTCTCTTTTTAGGTTTTGCTATACCCAACCCAATTTTATTATCCTCACTTTTTAATTTCAAAGGAAAAGACAGTACTTGGAAATCAAAATTATGTACCAAGAAATGAAAATTTTTGGAAATAACAATATTAGTGATTTTTCTCCATTGAGAACTATTTGCTAATTGATACATACCAAAATATGAAAATTGTGCCTAAATGTTTTTTGATTAGGTGATAAATAATTAGCTTTACCATACTCTCAGGGTTCTATTTATTTGATAAATACTATATTCAATGACTAAACACTTTTAAGCACAGGTCACCACCACTACCTAGTAAC
The DNA here is from genome assembly GCA_004026885.1 of Lyroderma lyra. Lineage (NCBI taxonomy): Eukaryota > Metazoa > Chordata > Mammalia > Chiroptera > Megadermatidae > Lyroderma > Lyroderma lyra. Next base: position 25,563 of record PVJL010003503.1, read on the forward strand.
CTCAAAAGTTTTGGGGCGCCTAATGGTGTTTTATAGGGCCTTTTCCAAAAACTTCAAAAACTCTATAATTTGTTAATTTATACACACCTTTTATTTTCTTTCTAAAGGAATCAATAGTCCATGCATTATTGTAATAATATAGTAGGGTATCAGAATTTCTTTTATTTTTACAGTTAAAGTATATAGAATCCTTTTAGGGTGAAGCGGTCCCCTGGATTTCTAGTTATATCACTTAGAATATGATACAAAATGTTACAACTTACCATATTATATGCCTTGCACTTAGTATAATAAATGCAACCACCATTATAAATGAGTTAATATTTTTTTCTCATTATTTTACTTTTCAATTACATTTGACTACAATATTATTATTATTTGTTTCAGGTGTACAGCATAGTGATGAGACATTTATATAACTTACAAAATCCTTATTTCAATACATCTGGTTCCTATCTGACACCATATATAGTTATTACAGTGTTATTGACTGTGTGCCCTATGCTGCACTTTACATCCCTGTGACTGTTTTGTGACTATGAATTTGTACTTCTTGATTTCTTTCCCTTTTTCACCCATCCCTTCCACCCTTCTCCCATCACCGCACCAAATCTAGCACCCATCTGACACCACCCATAGTTACTGCTACATTCTTGACATATTCCCATGTTATACCCTATATCCCCATAACTATTATCTTGTATCTACCAAATCTCTTCACCTTATTTCAGGCCCTTCCCCAACCTTCCTCCCATCTGGCAACAAACCAAATGTTTTCAATATCTATGAATTTGTGCCTGTTTTACTTGTTTATTTTCTTTGGATTTCACCTGTAAGCAACATCTGTCTTTCTCTGTTTGACACACCACTCAGTGCAATTACCCTTCATTTCTTTTGCTTGGAGCTTTCAATCCATTTAAGTTGAAGGTAATTGTCGATGTGTACCTACTGGCATTTTATTGTTTATAATCTTGCTTTTTATTTTATTTTATTTTTTTCATCTTAAAAGCAATCCATCTAACATTCCTTGTAATACTGGTTTGGTGGTGATGAACTTCTTTAGCTTTTTTTTATCTGAGATGCTCTTTATTTGTCCTTCAATTTTGAATGATAGCCTTGCTGGGTAGAGTAATCTTGGTTAGAGGTCCTTGCTTTTCATTGAGTATTTTCTGCCACTCCTTCTGGCCTGCAAACCTTCTGTTGAGAAATCAGCTGACAGTCTTATGGGAGCTCCCTTATAAGTTACTAGTTGCTTTCCTCTTGCTGCTTTTAGAATTCTCTCTTTGTCTTTAACCTTTGCCATTTTAATTATAATGTGTCTTGGTGTGGGCCTATTTGGGTTTATCTCGTTTGGGATACTCTGTGCTTCCTGGGCTTGTATGTCTGTTTTCTTTGCCAGGTTAGGGAAGTTTTTAATTATTATTTCTTCAAATAGGTTCTCAATTCTTTGCTTTCTTTCTTCTCCTTCTGGTTTTCCAATGATGCAAATGTTGTTACACTTAATGTTGTCCCAGAGGCCCGTTATCCTCATTTTTTTTGGATTCCTTTTTCTTTTCATTGTTCTGACTGGATGTTTTCTGCTACCTTGTCTTCAGTTTGTTGATTTGATCATTTACTCCATCTAGTCTGGTGGTGATCCCTTCTAGTGCATTCTGAATTTCAGTTATAATATTCTTCATTTCTGACTCGTCCTTTTTTATGGTTTCTATGTCCTTCTTTATGCTTGCTATCTCTCTGTTAAGTTTTGACTAAGTTCCTTGAGCATCCTTAAAAATCATCATTTTAAGCTCTGTATCCGATAGATTGCTTGCCTCCCTCTTGTTTAGTCCTTCTTTTGGAATTTTCTATTGCTCTTTTATTTGAGATGTTTTGTTTTTGTTTTTGTTTTTTCCATTTTGGATATCTGTCTCTGTTTGTTTCTATGCATTAGGTAGATCTGCTACATCTCCCAGTATCGCTGGATAGCTTTATGTAGTAGGTGCCCTGTCGGGTCCTGGCACTGTCTCCTTTGTCACTTGCACTGAGTCCTCCTGTAGATTCTGGTTTGGTGCCAGAGCTGTGCCTGGAGCTACTTAGCAAAATCTCAAATCACACCAGTGCCACTTACTGCCAGTCTGAGGCCTGCAGACTTAAATAGTTTTCCAAGGAAGATTGCAATGCAGGTGGGGCTGGCTGCTCACCAGAGGAAGTACCTCTGGCATTGGTGGAGTTGGATGAGAGGTCAGTTCTCAGTGAGTCAGCAGGGTGGAGCAAATAAAGCTCAACAGACCAATAAATTCAGATTTGGCTGTGTGGGGGTGGGTGCAACACAAGAAAGATGGTACCCATCAGCCAGCCACATGGGAGGAAGACCCACCCAGGAATAATAGCGGCTGTCCTCCAGACCTTGTTTCAAAGGTACACATCTCAGTCTTCCCCCTTTATGCCTCCAACACCCCCTGAGTCACTGTTCCTCTGCCAGAGCCCAGGGTGAGTACCCGCAAGTGACTAAGTTTGATGGGCACTTTAAGAGGATGTCCCAACCAGAATGTCAGAGTCCCCACTGTTTTTCACAGTCAGATGTTGTGGGGCTCCTCTTCCCAGTACCAGTGCTCCTGGCTAGGGAACCTGATATGGGGCTAGGGTCCCTCTCCTCTGTGGAGAACCTCCATGCCTGACCTATCCCTCTTGATTCTCTACCACCACTGGAGGTTTGGCTTCTTTCACATCTGTGTCCCTCTTACCAGTCTCACTGTGGCCTCGTCTTTTTTGAATCCTTAGCTATAGGCTTTGTTTAGTTAGACTTCAGATGGTTCTCCATGTCACTTGTTCAATAATTTAGTTGTAATGTAAATAAGTTGTTTTAAATATAAATTTTGAACTGGTACATTTTGAAGCTGAACATCTAATATATATATGTTATTTATATCATTGTTTTAAAATATATGTATAAACTGTTTTTCCTCAATTCAAAAAATTCTATAAGAAATTGTTTCTCAATCAAAACTTATCACTTTTTAATTGATTTAAATGGCTTACCATAATTAGTACTATGTGATGTAAATATACTTACTCATAATTGGTTATATCATTTACACAGTATTTTTGAATGTTCCCTGTGTTTTGTAGATAAAGTCTGTGTCCTAAGACACTTAACTTTGAATTACCCAATTCTGGCTTTATTTCCTTAAATGAAAAACTTAGAATGTAGTTGTTTTTTCTTCCTACTAACATATTTCTCTTAATTTCAGTATTATTCGAACAATCGATGGTAAAGTCCTACACAAATACAAGCATCCTGCTGCAGTGTTTGGTTGTGATTGGAGTCAAAACAATAAGTAAGTATTTTTTCCTGAAATAAGTAATTATTACATTTCAGAGATTTTACATAAGTATAAAGTTTAATGTTATTCCCATAGATGATACCCATCACTCTTTTAAAATATTCTCTTGTCTAGCCTTGTAATTATTTATTGTAGCTGTTTATCTTTATTTCATGAAGTTTTTACATGACTTAGAAATACCAACTTCCTGATTTCAAGACAACTTTTTGATGCTTTTAAAACATATGGCTAACTAATGGAAAATGGAAATCAGTTCGGTCTATCAGTGGTTAATGTGGCACTTTCTCTAACCTTTTAGGAATCTATGCAGTGTCCTTGTTCTGCCATGACTTTCCATTGCCCGCCCCGCCCCCGCTGCCCCCCTCACCCCTGCCACTGATGCTAATACCTCAGCATGGGATTCCCAACATGTGAAATTTAGGTGAATGGTTTTGAAAGGTCAATCTTGCTTAAGAGCCTAGTATTTACCATGTAAAATCAGCTTAGATTTAAAAATTAGGCCAAGTCACACCTTTCTCAAGTTGATCTTTTAAGTCACTGCACTTCCAAAAATCTCGTATTTCAAACCTCTCTTTGGTGGGATATAAATTACATTTTAAAGTTCAAATGTCCCTTACATATTATGAAAACAGTGTGAATTGTCTCATGTTTTTCCATATTTCAGGTGGAAAATTACATGTTAAAATATTTAAACCTATTATACTTGTGTTCTGATTCACATATACAAACGGCAGATCTATATATTTCTTCCAGTAAATATAGAATTTATAACACAGTTAGAGGTTCTATGCAAAATGAGCTCATGACCCACTTCTCCCCCAGTAGTATATTTTATCACTTCTCAATTTTCATTTCTAGTCAGCCATCAGCTTCTGTCACACCCTGTATCTAAATAACCTTTTTTTTCTCCAACCATTAGCCTTTGTTTGTTTTTGGACTTCTGCAAAAACTTTCTATATCAATTCCAGAATTCACTTGCTCTATAACCACTCGCCCCACCCCTTCTCTATGTGTAGTCTGGTTAAATCCAATAGTTTCCCATTGATTATAGTATAAAATGCAAAATCTTAGGTAACCTTACAAGGAAATCTCTTTATAATGTTATTCCTGTGTACTTTGGTAATCTCATCCCAATCCTTGTTCCCCTGTTCTTTGCATCCAGCCATGAGTATTAAGTTTCTTGAACTAGCCAGCTCATTTTTACCCAAGACTTCTTCATGCTGCCCCTCTTTATCTAAGATTTTATTTCCCACCCTCACCATACAACCTACCTGAGTTGGATAGATTTAGATAACTTCAACCTATTTGAGCTCTCATCTCAAAACCATTTCTACAGAAAAATCTTCCCTGACCCCATATTCAGTAAACTTGGTCTATGATATGCCTTGGGAGCATTTAACATCATAAAATTATGAAATTGGCTGCCTCACCTCTAAAATATAAGTAAGCTCTGTGCAATCAACAGCTATCTTTTTGTAGCTGTATGTGACAGCCAAACAGTGTGTTCAATATCTAAGTTTCCTTGTACCTGACAAATGAAACAGATCCACATTTTTATTTCTCTGTTTAAGCATTTGACCAGTTAAAATAAAAACTAGTTTTGTTTTGTTTTTTGGGGTAGTTCCCTGGCTGGGAATCGAACCTGGGCTGTAGCGTTGAGAGCGCCAAAGCCTAGCCACTATACCATCAGGGAGCTCTCCAAAAACTAGTTATTAATGCAATATGATTTGTTGGTTAAGAAAGCTTTTTTTTAAAAAAAGTCCTTCATACTTAATTAATATACTTACTACCAAGCCTGCCTAATAAATTTCATTTTTATTTTTGAAAATACTTTTTAAATGTTCTAATGGCTGTATTCATATTCCACTTAGTATCTTAGGAGATAAGCGCAAAACACCTTTGAACTTATAGAAGTTTATTCACAAGATATCTCTGTATATATAATTTACATGTTCGTGTGTGCATTTGTTGAATATTTATTATTTCATTTCTAAGATTTTATACTTAGGTATCTGCATGTGTGCACACACACACACATATATACATACATATATATGTATATACATACATACCTACACATACTCATGTATAAATGCAAATATTTGTATTAGGCAGTCTCTTGTGAATTATGGGACAAGATCATTTAAAGATTGTATCTACATATTATATTTCTAGAGGATTCTTAGTTGGATCAAATAGTTGGGAAAACCACCAGGGAATTGACAAACCAGAATAGTGACTGGTCTATGGGAGCTTCCCTAGTCTTTCCAAGGGAAAACATTGTTATTTATACTCGGGCCACACAAAAGTTGACCAGTACCAGGGCATGTAGAAATTAATTTATCAGCAAGTAAGAAAACTTCAATCACTCACTATTTGCAACCCTTCATAAGACGCATTAGTTGCAAAATAAGAAGTTCTGAGAAATATTCAAGAAGGAAGGAAATCTCAACATTTTGAGAAGGGCTTGTAAAAATATAAATGCCATTATCTCTGATCTAAGATGAATAAAATAAAAATTCAGCTGATTAAAAGAGAACATTGAGAGACTACTAAAGCAGTTTCTGCAAGTGGAGTTTTTATTTATATAAGTTTTTAGTTTAACTTCATTAAGCAAGAAAAGTATTCTAGTTTTATAAATTAGAACTCTGCATTTTAAAAATTATTAGTAGCAAATAACATTACTTTTTTATATTTTAATGTTCCATTTATGATATTTCAGAGACATGATAGCTACCGGTTGTGAAGACAAAAATGTTCGTGTTTATTATGTGGCCACCAGCTCTGATCAACCATTGAAAATATTTAGTGGGCATACGGCCAAAGTGTTCCACGTTAGATGGTCTCCTCTGAGGGAAGGAATTCTTTGCAGTGGTTCTGATGATGGGTATGTGATTTTAGATTCTAATTTTCTAGTCCTTAAAATTATAAGCTTACAATTTTCTAGAATTGTACTTATTTATGGGATCCAAGTTATATGTGGAAGTACTTTGAATAGGTACTTAACATGTAAGCAGTTAATGAGTACCTTATTACATTCAAGGAAAATTAAATTAAATTTTGCCATGCTTATAATATTACCATAGTCATGATTTCTATTTCCTTACTTTGCTTATGGATGCTCAGTTCTATCTCATCAGCAACAGAGTTAGCAGAAATGAAAATGTTAAAATAATCTGTTGAGAAAGGGACAATCTGAAACAAATAAATCTCTGTAAACTATGAAGCAGAATTTATTTTTAATGATGGTCACACATTTAATACAGAAAGCAGCTATACTTTTTTCATTGAGAATATAAGAAAAGATGGTAATATATTTAGTATGAAATGATATTTTAGAAATGAGAGTGATTTAACATTTTTTCAGGGTTTGTGGAAGTTTCTAAAGTATTGTCTATACATTATATTTAAACCAGATAGATATACTCGTACATATTATAGTTTGGTCACTATTTGGCTATGAGATAAATTTAGGTATGAAAAATCTTACTTTATGCAAATAAAATTCATGACATATAGTAACCACAGATTTAATACTGAAAATTAAGTATTTTCATCTCGAAATTTTGGTATAAATCCAAATTTAATAACAAAAATAATTGTTAGATTTCTGTGGGTTATCACTTGGAATGTTACTTGTAATAAGGTTGTTAATATTAATTTATTTTGAGATTATTCTAGTCCTTTATCATAGACTTCAAAGTCTAAATTGTATTCTACAGGAAAAATGTATAATTTTCAATTATTGTCTAAGAAACATTGGTCAGAAAGAGCAGTAAGCATTTTACTGATTTCTGGCTATTGGTTATCTAGCGCCTTTAAATAAAAGTGAAAATTGCAGAGAAACCATTAATTGTCAGTTTACCCCTTACAGAACTCACAGGTACTATGCTGCAACCTAAAAGCCTCAGGTACTTCTTATGTGCAGTAGGGCATAACAAGCTTTTCTTACATTTGACCAAAAAATATACTTTAGAACTTCAAAGCTTGATGTTTGCCTAATCTAACTTATGTCATAAAAGCAAGGACACTTGTTCTAGTGCTCCTATGATAATATTAAAGTATTTTGATACAAGTCACTTTAATAGAGTCTTATATATGAAAGTAGGATATAAAAAATTTTAAGTACTCACATATATAAGAAATTAGCACCAAAATATGTTATGATATACCTGGATACATTATTCTGTACTAGGATAAAGGGAAAAATAAGTCTTTTTACATAAAGCAGAAAGAGATATGCCTTAAATAAAAATGCATTAATATAGCTTTTTTATAGTAAGGTATTATAATACTAAAATAATACCTTAGAAGTATTATTTTAGTATTATCAGATTGATATAAATCTGTGACTAGTATGAATTGTCCAAGCAAAGTTGGCATTTGGAGGTCTTAAGTTGATTGTGAGTTCAGATTTTATTTCAGTAAAGTTTGCATTTCATACAATCAATAGATTGAACTAATATCATGAATCCAGTTAGATTTAAATTTTGTACTTGCTCTGAGGATGATTCCACACTCACTGAACAACTTATTTTACTGATAAAAACATGGAGGAATGATTTGCTGTATTGATGTAAGTATGAATATGAATTGATTTTTCAAATAATACCCATTGTCATATATGCTGATTTTCATCATTTACAAATAATTTGAGTGCTCTTAAATTATACTATCCATGTTATTAATCATATTTTTCTTTGGCTTTATCTGTTCTGCAATTTTTTAAACATATAAACTGTGAAACTGTATACTTAACATTTTTAGCAAATGACCATTAAAAGAAGGAAAACAATAATTGTACTTTGGAATAGGATTGGTCTAGCCTAATTCATTATTCATTTCCATCTGCTTTAAAGAAGAGAATCTTTGTGTATCTTGAAACATAAAATTATTTTTAATATAATGAGAAATAATCATGCTCTATTAAGAATATGTTAATATTTTAGATAAATTATAACTTCAATGGTATTACATCCATAATATTCTGTTTTAGTTCTGTTCGAATCTGGGATTATACTCAAGATGCTTGCATCAGTATTCTTAGAAGACATACTGGACCTGTGAGGGGATTAATGTGGAATACTGAGATCCCATATCTACTAGTATCTGGCAGCTGGGACTATACTATAAATGTATGGGACACTCGAGAAGGAACTTGTTTGGATACTGTGTATGATCATGGTGCAGATGTATATGGTAAGTCATTAGAAACTATACATGTTTATAACTGAACTATCAGAATACACAAAAGATAATAGAAAGTGTCATCATAAATTATCAGACGGTAACTAGTATTAGCATATGGTGCCTTTCTTTCTCTCTCTGCAGGTGTATTTGTGTTTCTATACACACACATATACATGTACACACACACACACACACACACACACACACACACATTTACACACGTGGCTTGGATTTTTCTCCCTCTCTTAACATCACTCCAGAGGTGAGTTGTAAAACAGGATATCAGTCATAAAGTAGACGAAGCTTATTTAGCCATTTCTCTACCTCTGTTCTTGGATATTTAGGATAGTGTTTTGTTGTTTTAATATTGTTGAGCTGGGTACGGAAAATCAGATTTCCTATCTTTTGTGTATCACTTTACTCTTAATTGTGGCACCCAAATCTTGACAGGAGTAAGTAGGTGAATTAAAAATACAAAAATGATTCCTTAAAGGCAGTAACCCTAATCTAGTTATTTGTATCCATCCACGTGCTTTACCCGCAGTGATCTTTTAATTGAGGTAGTGTGGGACTAAGTGTGAGAGAGAATCCCATTTCTGGACATTTTTAATTACAAGTTGCCCAATTCTCTTTTGTAGCTAGAACTTCCATTCATACATCCATTAGCTCACAGATTACTGTGTACTCCATTGGTATTAACAGACTGAAATATAATTTCAACATTTTCATCCAGGACCATTTGCTTTCTAATAATTTTTCAATTTGTTTTCATATTTACAGAATATGCTCAATAATTTATTACATTTTTGCATTCTTTTCAGCCAAGATAGAAATATTATTTGGAACATTTCTTCAAAAGTTCAATTCTGTGTAAGTTTTTGAAGTACATATAGATAAAAATATTTTTCCATGTTTACCTTAGTTAAAATAGGTTTATTTTTTCCATCAGGTTTAACATGCCATCCAAGCCGCCCCTTCACTATGGCCTCTTGCTCCCGTGACTCGACAGTGAGACTCTGGTCATTAACACCTTTAATCACTCCTTTACAAATAAATATTCTGGCGGACAGATCTTGGGAAGAAATTATCGGGAACACTGGTATTGAAAATATGCACGTATTCGATTTTATTCTTAAATAAGATTATAGTGATCTTTTCTCACTGAATTATGTCTGTTCTCCAGATTATTGTATAAAGCAAGGCACTCCTCCTCTATTATGTGGTAAAGTGTCAAGAAATGTTAAACAAGAAATAGAGAAACTAACTGGTAATCCTCGAGTGAAAAAACTAAGATGGTTTTCAGAATGTTTATCAGTAAGTATTATAGGAACTAAATGTGAACATTTTCCCTTTCAACAAAATGAATCACCACAACTATTGTCATGAAGTTATCACATATTTTATGTGTATCATCCCAATTCAGTGGGTCCCTCTGAAAAATTCTGTACAGTGTAAGAAAGAAATATGAGATAAAAATAGTTATTATTTTGTTAATTTTCAATTTATATATGCCTGCATTATATTTTTGAAGATGCAAAATTGCTGTGGAGTTTCTAATTCATTATTATGTTTTTGGATATTCTGTATCAACTTTTTTAGCCTCCAGGTGGCAGTGACAATTTATGGAACTTAGTTGCTGTGATACGAGGGCAAGATGATAGCTTGCTTCCTCAGAACTACTGTAAGGGAATAATTCATTTGAAACATCTGATTAAATTTAGAACGGTAAGTAAAGTTTGCAAATATGATGTACCCAAGCAAAAATTATTTTTACCTTTTCACTATTAAAGTATAAAGATTATTTTAAAATTTTTATATAATTACAGTTGGTAGACTGAAATAAGTGAACATTGAGGAGATAAATCTTCAATAAAAAATCATGAGAGTTTGAATTATTTGATAACAGATAAAGGCATTGATGGTTTTTATAGGTTTAATCTCATGAAATTCTTCAATGGTCACTTTGGTACCACTTGAAACACTTTATGTTTACCCTACAGCCAGGTGATTTGTGACATATGGACTACTCTTGATAGTAGTCTCAGAGGCCTAATAGACTGTATCCTAAAATATGTTTTATAAAACTGATCATATTATAGCTCTTAGTGAATTTTGATACAAAATTTTTAGTTACCTTATACCTGGAACTATATGCAGTACCAACAGCAAAGCAGTCCTAGAACCAGAAAGAAGACGTAGCTTTTATATTCGCAGTGAAATATCAGTGGTAAACTTAACTATTAGAGCATGCAAAGCATTGTGCCAAGGATGATGGTCCTAAGAACTGTTTTTTTTTTTATAAGAAGCACCTTTTTAAATCACAAACTAAATACACAATGTCTATACTGGTTACCTGTAGACAGTGTAGGAGCCAATCAGAATAAGCCAGTAATTTTAATTGTTATTAGAGGACTATATGTATACACACACACACACACATTTTTACAAGTTACATACCACTTTATCATTCAGTACCTTTTGGCTTCTGGACCTGTAAAACCACACCCAGTGAGTTATAAAGACAGTGGGATTTAACCTTTCAGCACCCACACCAGGCACACCCAGTCTCTGCCCCCATCCACACTAAAATACTATGTTTAAAGAGGTATCATATTCTATAGAGAAAAAGTATTAATTTTTAAAAATATTTTATTTCCAGTATTAAATGTTTTTAAAATATGTAGCCATATAATGCTTATATGATCATCTGTTATCACCAGCTCTTATATAACAAAATGCAGAAAATTTTATTTTCTTTATAACTAGTCTGAAGCCCAAGAACTAACAACAGTCAGGATGTCTAAATTCGGTGGTGGTATTGGTGTTCCTACTAAGGAGGAAAGACTGAAGGAAGCTGCTGAAATCCACTTGAGATTAGGACAGATTCAGAGATACTGCGAACTTCTGGTTGAACTTGGAGAGGTAATGTGCTATTAAAGCAAAATTAATGAGTTTAACAAAGAATTATAGGTATTAGTTACATACCAGATATTAAACTTATATTTTTCTAGATCTAACTGGTTCTCTCCTAATCTGATATCAGATTATGCCTTAAAACAGTTGTTACCAACGTGAGATCCGAAGTTAATAGAGTCAGCATTACTTTGGAACCTATTAGACATGCATTTCTTACCCCAAACCTATAGTATCAGAAACTCTGGGGATGGAGCCCAACAAAATATTTTTATAAACCCTCTAAGTTATTCTCATGCATATTAAAGTTTGAGAACCACTGTGCTAGGCTGCAATCTTTAATTGCTAAAATTTATCTGTATTGCTCACAGTGGATTCTTGTTAATACTCTTTGTCATAACTAAATCCCACACTGGCCAGGAGAAGGGTTTGCACTAAAGATCATCTGATGATGTGCTGATTTTTACAAAGGACTGAATCAACAAAACAGTTTTCAAAAAGGTTAGACTGAATCTGTCCTATTAAAATTAAGCATAGTGTTTACCTTTGAAAGGTAGGTGGTTACTAAAGTACAGCAAAAGGAGAAAGCTTCTGTTTCTTGATCTGGATACTGATCACATGAATATATTTAATTTGTGAAAACTTACTGAGATTTTCGTTTTTCTGCATATATGTTTTAGTTCAACAAAATTCTCCCACCCCTTCACACACAAAAAATAGAATGACGTGGACTTATTTCATACTTGATTATTTTTGAAAGGCTCTAAGCTAATTTTACAATTACAAAGTATGATATTAAGAAAGCTGATAAGTAATATAAAGTAAAACTGAGCAATAAAGTTACAATAAATTAAATTGTGTACCTTTTTATTTCCCCATACACTAGGGACAATTACTGCTTGACCTAAATAATTAAAGGTGTCATTTAAAAATGTAGCGAAAAGGCACTGCAAGTAAAAAGTATTTGATCTAGGAGCAACGTAGAAGTAAACCTGTGACTTGAAAGTTATTTTTTAATAGGATACTCCTAGAAAGCAGTAGCAAAAGTCAAGGAGAAAAGAAATAAGTAAACTTTGGTACAATGATATAAATCTTTATATTTCTGACTTCTAATAATATATTTGGGTATATGCAATTTTAAAATATTAATATATTTATTCAAATTTAATTAAAGATACTTTAATCATATGTTTTAATCAGGTAATAATTTTGTTTTGTAATTTCATTCTTGGATTTAATTATCCAAAACATTGCGCTTACAATCCTTTAGAAATATGGATGCCTTATAATTGTTCATTATCACATTCTTACAAATTGTTTTTATTTCTGTAAGATTAATACTATGAAATTAGAAAAATATGTAATCTTTTTATTTACAAGATGTATTTTTATTGAAAGAGCTTGTTGAAGTTAATTCAGTCTACATTTCAACTTGTTTTTTCCATTTGTCCCTTACAACGATATAGATAAAGTTTCCCTAAATACATATTTTAAGTTCCCATTTTTAGGTAACATGATTATAAATAATATAATATTAAAAATTACCTATTAAACTTTAACATATTATTTCAGGCCAATTACTAATTTTGTACCTTTAATTGCAGTAGGACTCTGCTGTTTTAGAGCCTTAATTCAAATGACATTTTAGTTCATGTAGTGATATTTCAGAATATTTTTTCCTTAGTGCCTTTCTAAACTTGAATGCAGTGAAATTCATATTTTCAAGTAGCAGTCACAGTCAGCCTTGATTAATCAATGAGCTTCTTTAATAGTAGTATAATTTTTAAAATATGGAGATAGATATTATTAACTATAAAAGAAAAAATTACAATAAATTTATAGAAATGAGTAGGGAGAGAATAAAAATAGAAATAAATGTCATATTTGTTAAATATAAGTAACAGTGAAATAAAGATTGCAGTATGTACTATTTTGAACAGAGAACATAGAGTACCATAAAACAAATTACTCTGGTGCTGTGTTGGGAGATGAGTTACTATATTTTTCAAACTACATACTTTAGTTACTATCCCTCCCCCACCCTCTCTTTTTCTTTCTGTCTCCCTCCCCTTCTCTTCCTCTTTTTCTCTCTCTCCAGGTTCAGGATTTTCCCTGCTAAATGATAAAATTTACATATCTTATTTCATTTTAAAATATGGTAATATTTATACTCTGTGGAATGCATGAGATAGAATGCAAAATAATCCTGGAAATCCAAACACTCTAAAAACTTGTATTATAGATATGAGTTCATTTTTTAAAAAGTCTGTTGAGAGTAAAATAGTGCAATCAATATAGCTGTGTTTCTGCTTTTTTCTTCTATTCCAGTGGGACAAAGCCTTGTCAGTTGCCCCAGGGGTCTCTCTGAAATACTGGAAGAAGTTAATGCAGAGGTAAGGCAGAGAGTCTGTGTCCCAATAATTATTTTGAAACATGTTAAAATAGAAGCAATATATAAATATGATGGCAGCTTTTGAGCTTTTTACTTTTATGTTATTTTACATAATGAATTCTGTATCTACTGATACAATAAATTAAATGTATCAGTTATAAGTCATTTCAGTGTTCTGTATTTGACCTGACATCTGATAAAGACAGTGGAAGATGAACTTCCCCATGTCAATGGAGAGAATGACAGATTAGTAAACATACTCACAGGTCACTGTTTTGCTATTGAAAAATAAGTGGTAAGATTTTTGGAAGTTTACCAAATGTTTTTGAAATACTTATTCTATAAATAATCTCAGAAATTCTCTTGGTAGATACTAATTCCTACCATTTCCTCTCCATGGATATAAAGGAGGTACAGATGGTAAAGAGTTGGACCACTGAGCAAATGTAACTAGGTGCCCTTGTTCTAAAATGCAATAAACAAGCAAGATTTTTTCACAATGCAATATATAGTGTACTATAGAATTGTACATTTGAACCTATATTATTTTACTAACCAGTGTCACCCAGTAAATTTAATTTAAAAAACTGAGGTTAAGCATTAATAGAGGAATTAACTAGGTTGGTTATTGAGAAAATACCTGGGACTTAGGGAAAAAAACAGAAACAGAAAGATAGTAATGGATACAGAGAGACAGAGACACAAATACACTCTTTATAATCTACCACCTCAGGGCCCTCTTTCTCCCTAACATAGCTGGAAATTATTTTCTTTTAAACTACTTTGCTTGAGGTACTTAAAATATTCTGGATTTTATTATCGCTATTTATGTTCTTGTATTATTCTTCTTAATGATTTGTAAGCTAGTTGAATTTAGAGGCTCTCTTCATTGTTGTGCTCACTAAAGCATTTAAAATTCTGTTTTTAATAAAGTAGACACCCACATACAAGGTTGGACAATTAATTTTATGAACTCATTCTAGAGAAAGTGCTTGCTACATACCTCATTGCTGAATGTCACTACGGTCACCTTCAAAGTACTCCACTTGAGAAGCTACGTACCGACCTCCGTGCCTAGTTCACCCTTCAAAGCAGTTTTGGGACTCTTTTTCTGAAATGGCCATCAAAGCTGTCGTCTTCCCCCAAATCTGACAATTAAGTTCACGAACTTGCCACTGTGTGCTTATGTTGGCAGCACTGGGGGGTACTTTGAAGGTGACCGTAGTGATATTCAGCAATGAAGTACGTAGCAAGTACTTTCGGTAGAATGAGTTCGCAAACTTAATTGTCCAACTTCACATTTATTAATTCAGTTGAGAGTAGATCTCCCATAACATATGTAGTTTACAAGTTTTCAAAAAAATGTATTACTCATATGAATAGATAAGCTACATTAATATTAAGACTTGAAGTATCCAATGCATTTAAAATATGAAAATATGTCGTGTTCTAAGGGAAAACAAGTACTTATAGTATTCATGATTTCAGAAAACTCTTGTCTTCTATATTATGATTTGATCATAATATCTAAGTCTTTAAAAAGTGATAGCAAAAGGGCGTTATGAAATCTGCTGAAATTTATTTTACATATTTCAGAAAATCTCAGTTCAACTGAGAACCTTGAAATTAGTATTTTGTAATAACAATTGTTTTTATTTTATTAGGAGAGCTGATCAATTAATCCAGGAAGATAAGGATGATGTCATTCCATACTGCATAGCTGTTGGCGATGTGAAAAAATTGGTTAATTTTTTTATGTCCAGAGGTCAGCTTAAAGAAGCTCTGCTTATTGCACAGGTACAACCACATAATTATACAAGTTGCACTTTGGTGGGTGGGCGTGGAAGGAAGTTGTGCTGACTGCCTTATCTTCACATGATTGACAGTCATAGATGGCTTGGCTTATGCCCACCTTCCATCCTTCTATCTCAACATTTCAGTCATACTATCTTCGTTCTAGTAACACAGAATTTACTTTAGATCTTTAAATATACAAGCATCTCTGAACTCTGAACCTTTATATGCTATTGAATATTATATGTGCTTGAACAGCTTTTCTAGTAACCATTTACTTGAAGCTTCATGTTGATAGAGTGAAATTCAGTTGTTTTTTTTTCTTTTCAAATTCTAAAGGTATCTCCAAATTATAGTGTAAATTTCAAATGTCACTTAAGTGTGCTTTGCTCAAAATAATATTCTGAAATTGGTCAATAACTAACAATTAGCTAAAGATTAATTAAATTTTTTATTAAATTCCAGGCTGCTTATGAGGGCAATATGCAAACCCTACATGTTTCTACACCTACAGGATCTTCCTACTCTGCTGATGTCTACAAGGAAGACTTCAATGAGTGAGTGATTTATTCTTTATTTCAAACCGATATCTTTATGGTGGTTTTCCCTCTAGGGCAGCGGTTCTCCACCTGTGGGTCGTGACTCTCTTGGAGGTTGAATTACCTTTTCACAGGGGTTGCCTAAGACCATCAGAAAACACACATTTCCAATGGTCTTAGGAACCGAGACTCTGCTCCTCTATCCATCTGCAGGTGGGTCTGCCCACATTCAGATACGCCCACATATGAGTACCAGATGTGATGACATCATCGCGCCAACCCCATCACGCACACCCCCTACAAATACAAGTGTATGTGACAGGGTTGGCGCCATAATGTACTTATGTGGACCAGTCACACATGCATAGAGAGCAGCTACTGTGTAGAAAGCAGCTGCTGTGTTGAAAGGAGCTACTCTGTTAAAAGCAGCTACTGTGTTGAAAGTAGCAGTATTGGAGGTAAAATGACACTTAATGAATTATAATTACTGGGTAAATGTAAAATCAGGTACTGTAAAATCATCAACTGCAAAAAAAAAATCATTACCATGGTAACTTAATCTGGATGCTGATCGGTCTTTTTATATTCACCAACCTTCACACTGACGTTGGCTTTTTACGCATACTGTCGCAAAATGTAGCAATGTAGTTGTTTACTGTTGTTATATTAAGACTGTTACCCATGCTACACCATGTTTCAAGACAAAATTTCATTTATTTGTAATTAGAAATAAATATTTCACAATATATAATTATATATTGTTTTTGTGATTAATCACTATGCTTTAATTATGTTCAATTTGTAACAATGAAAATACATCCTGCATATCAGATATTTACATTACAATTCATAACAGTAGCAAAATTACAGTTATGAAGTAGCAACGAAAATAATTTTATGGTTGGAGATCACCACAACATAAGGAACTGTATTAAAGGGTCATGGCATTAGGAAGGTTGAGAACTACTGCTCTAGGGGTTATTGAGGAATGTATAGTTCATCCTTACTTGTATACAGAGGACTTGGCTGGCTGATGTTCTTAACTGGATTTCTCCCACAATCTAGTTTCATTACAGCATCTATCTCTAGATGAATAGGAAAATAAATGTCAGGTATGCAGACACAACCTAGACACATTTTACATAGCTACCAAAGAAACAAAATGCATTTCAGTAAAGAGATTATGAATAAAGCACCTAAATACTTAAAAACTGAGCAAACTTGTTTGGGAAGGAGGAATAGTGAAAATAAAGTGTGTTGCTTATTAATATTTCACTATAAAGTCAGTGTGTATAATATCATGGTAATACTGTTCATAATCTGGTTACCCTGATATTAGTGTCTAGAATAACGTTTAGGCCCATTTTGTAGAAGAAATCCCAATAGTTATGTTTTTAAAACAAAAATATATTCGAATTCATCAGCCGTTTTTTGTTTTTTTTACCTTTTTCAAATCTAACATTCTACCTTCCCCTGCTTCTTCTCTTGGCCCCAATTTTGAACTTTTAGGACACTTATCAAGTAAAAAAGTGTTATAAAATGTTAAGCAAATAATGTTTTGGGACTAACATATTCCATCCTGGTTATTTGCTGCTACTCTGCCATTTCTAAACTTAACATTTTAAAGATCTAACATACACTATCCATATTCCATTCACCACCTCAATTTTGAAAATTTTCAGTTCAACCTATAATTCTTCGAAGGTTAACTGCCTGTATAGCTGAGTCATTAATTATTCAATGTAGGATAGTAAATTTTGAAAATTAGGCTTTTCTTTTGACAATTGGGCAATTTTTCAGCTCATCTACTAAGAAAGACTGCTTTCCTGATTTATCCCCCAAATAGGCTTCAAATGTAACTCAAAGATGTTGAATTAAATCCTATTTAATCCCTTAATCGGTTTATTATAAAAGGGCATTAGTTCACTTTTATGATGGAATCCTTGTGTTTATCTAGAATATATATATACTCCTTTCTTTTTAGACTCCTGCACACAGTCAGTAAAGAACTGGCAGAATGGTATTTTCAGGATGGTCGAGCAGTACTGGCTGCATGTTGCCACCTCGCTATAGATGATATTGAGGTACAGCATTTCATATCAATTAATGTGAATGCTTAAGATATGTCATGATGTTTGAGGGGAAAAAACATGGTGACTTCCTGTGTTAGATCTGGTTTTGCATGTTTTCCAAGCCAAATAATTACATGCTTAATAAGCACACATGAACTCTACAGGCTATGAGATCTGTTTTAAAATTTTTTTAATTTTTATGACAAGGTACATATTTGTAACAACTTTAAGTATTTCATCATATATGGGAAATAGTAGTTTGGTAAAGGGAAAAATTGCTGCACTAGGACTCAGAATTCCTGATTTTTGAAAGCACTTATTTTTAATCATACTTTTGTATATTCTTTACAAGTTTTATTTTTAAAGTTTCTTTCCATTTGGCCCACTAATGTAATAAGGAAAATATTAAATAAAGATATAGATTTAATTTTCATGTATCCTTACATATATTGGCTTCAGAAGATAACTGATAATCATTGTACACTATTGAATAAGCTTTTAAGAATTTACATTTTTTTTCTGATAGACTAGAGGACATGTTGAGGATATTGCAGAGAGATTGTTATTAATTATAAAAATATAAGCAAGAGTTCTAAACTCTTAAATAATGACCTTATAAAATTTCCTGTATGTCCCTTTATCAGCTTTTCCATTTGAAAACTTCAGTTACACTTACATACTTTATAAAAATATTGCATTCAGTATTTTATAAGAATAATTGATTATAGGTTAATACAATCTAATCTACTTTATGAGCTGGGCTGAAATGATGGTCCCACCTAGCATCTATGAAACTGAAGACATTATTTTCTTCTTGAGAAAGCTGGCTATGGCATACCTGATTCGTGGGAATGAACTGGAGTTGGCGGTCTGTGTGGGCACAGTCTTAGGAGAGCCTGTAGCAGCAGCAACCCACTATGCCCTAGAATTATTGGCGAGAAAATGCATGATGATTCCAATATGGTAAGAATTCCTAAATTCAAAGAATAATTTTATGGTTTGAAATGAATTTTTTAAAATATTATGTTACATTCGATAACATGTGTGTTGTGAGTATATAGGGTCTCCATTTTAAATAAAAGATAAGATTACAGAAGGAAAGGGTGATAGAATAAAGTAATGGTGCAAACTACCATGGTTATATCATGAACTACCAAGACCCATTCTACAGTAGCCAATTTGTAATTCCATAGTATTTCAAGCACATGAAACCTCAGGAAAGAGTAAGTGTATATTTAAGATTATCAAATTCACACATTCTCACCTTTAGAGTTCTGCATATCTGCTACAATTGTTCTCATCAGATCTTGGTTTAAGATTTGGAAAATAATGGAGAGTAATAATAAAGATGGTTTAGCTGGAAATTTAGAACAGGCCATTTTCTAAACTCAGGCAATACTTTGAGAGCCAGACCCTGGAAATCCCTTGTGTAACCTAGAAATTCCAGACAAATAAATTCTTACTCATATTCACAGAGCCCTGCTTTAAGAACAGGCAGTCCATTAAGAAGGTACTTTTAGAAAAGATATGATGCTGTCATTCAATAGATATGTGCAGAATAAAGATAATTTTAGACTTTTATCTTTTCTTTTCCCAAAATACTTAGACAACTCAAGAAGTTTCTAAATAAACTTGTTTATCAGGGCTTTGACCTCTCCCCACTACACACTTCATGCACTCACATACCACTTTTAAGATAGAGCTTTACAGACTACACTATTGACACTATAGATAACAAAAACAACAGCAACTAACACTTTCATACTACTTACTGTGTGCCTAGCACTGATTTAAGGACTTTGCAGGTAATAACTCACTAGATACTATGCTGTAGATACTTTGCCTCAGGTCTCAGTAAGTAGTACGGACCAAGGTTCAAAGCTACATGATCTGGCTCTAAAGTTTGAACTCTTAGCTACCGTCTTAGTTTAGGCTGCTATAACAAAATACCACAGACTGGGTGGCTTCAATAGAAATTTATTTCTCACAGTTCTGGAAACTGAGAACTCCAACATCAAGGTGCTGGCAGATTCAGTGTCCCGGTGAATAACTGGCCATCTTTTCCTGTGCCCCCATGGTGGCGGGGGTTAGGGAGCTCTCTGTGGCCTCTTTTATAAGGGCACTCATCCCTTGTGCCCTAATCACCTTCCAAAGGCTCCACCTACAGATACATTGGGGATTAGGTTTCAACATATGAATTTGAGAGGAACGCAAACATTTAATCTCGGGTGGCTGTCACATCATACTACCTCCTTATCTGTGGCTAACACTTTCCATTCTCTCTTTGTTTCCAGATCTGAGGGCTTTGTAGTGAATCAGGCATCTCAGAATTTTCTAATTGTTATCCGTATTGTACAATGATATAAGAGCTCCCTCCCCCAACCAAAATGTCATGGTACCCCACCGCCAGCCTTAGACTTAAATGTCTTTAATGCTGACCATCCTTTGAGAGTCGGCACTCCTAGAGGAAGGTGCTGGCAGATTCAGTGTCCTGGTGAATAACTGGCCATCTTTTTCTGTACTCCCATGGTATCCAGAACTACAGTAGTCAATTACACGTTACCATGACTTGCCTTACACCCATCCTAAAGCATGACGTCTGTCTAACTCAGACTATTCACAAGGTGACTGACTCCATGCTAAAAGCTTGCTTTTTTAAAAAAGTGAAGGTAAATAGAAGCAAAACAGAAATATATATTAAATTTAAAAGAGACTTAAAAATCTTTCTGCTGGCTATGCCTTAGTTGCTTTAATATAAAACCAATTTCTGTTTTCCTGTAACTCCATCCAAGAGTTCTTTTATATATCCATATATATGCATACCAAAAATCAGGATAAAGTTCAAGTTCTGAAATATATGATAATGCTCAGGTTTATTTCCTGGGAATATCTGTAATTCTCATGGCTATTAATAGAGCTTCTCAAATAAAAAAAGGTAATTAAGATAACATAATTTCAAGATAATGTTCGCAATTTTATAAATCAAGAATTCTTCACATTTTTAATTTACTGGTTAAAGTTTGCTTCTTCTTGGTTCTCATTGCCCATTTATAGTATTCATATTCAAAGTTATTTTCTTTTTAGCTTTCCATCTTTTGGATACAGGTATTATCTAGTTTTAGAAAATTGTTTAATTAAAATTTTATAGTTTATGTTATTATTAGAATACCAACTCTATGTTAAGAAATTATCAACTATTTTCACTTTGTTTTACAAAATGCCAATTTTTATGTAATTTATAGCATGTAACACCTAACTACAAGATGATGAGAACAGTTTCTACAACCTAGGTACAAAAGCACTCATGATTTTATACTTATATAATAAATAAACTGTGGCTTTCTACAATATAAAATAATAGCTCTTTCCACTAAACAAATTAACATGCTTGTTCCATAGTGAAATTAAAGAATTTTAGATTGTTTGGTTTGTCCATATCACCACATATATATGCATTTTCCCCAATTGGTATATGAATGTTTAGTAAATAGTGATTTAGACTAAAGAATGAATAAAATAGCTAGCATTTTTGTAAATTTTACTGTATCCAGATTTAATTTGACAGCAAGAAAGTCAGATTTTTGCCTGTAATTCATAGAAGTTTGAATAAAATTTTAGCACAGCTATTTAATATACTATAAAAACAAGTAATAATTTCTGTATTCTCATGGACATTATTGAAAACTGCTACTAAATGTTAGTATCAGAAAACATGAAGTCATTTATATTTTTAGCAAGAACAGATGAATTACTCTAATTTGGAACTCATAAAAACACTTAAAGACTTACCTGCCCAGTGACAATAGAAAAATTGACACACAACAAATTATTTCCACTCTTGTCATGTACGTATTATATTCATGATTAAATATCTCTTAATGTTTTTAAAAAAAATTTATTTACATAAATGACCAATGTAAATTTTAGTGAAGGCTTTACAATGAAGGTGAAAGAGAGTTTTACCCTCACAGCCACAGCACATCCTTCATAAATTCACATTTGAAATATTGCCTAAAATCAAACTGAATGTGTATATATCAGTTTCTTGAAAATTGAATAGTAACATCTTGAATTATCAAAAATTAATGTTTTCTCAATTATGATGCATGCAACCAAAAACTCATTATCCAATGATTTTTAAAAATAATTTTATAAAAAATATTTTAATGTAAAGCTGTTAGATCCATACAGTTTTTAATGCCTTAATTTTAAATGATTTATTTCATTGACTGAATCTTTAAAAAGTAAATCAGGAAACTGCATTTCTATCTTTGACTTCCACTTAAAGTTTAAAATATCTCAAGTATTATACTGGCTTTAATGACCTGGCTAACACAATTGTGAATTGTTGATGAAAATTAGCTTTTATGAATTTGCTTTATAATTCACTCCAAAGTACATACCTAATACTACTTAGTTTGGTTAGAGAATTATTCTGTAATAACAAAGTTAATTGTAAATATATAAAGACTCAGTTTAGATTTTTAAAAAATATTTAGGAATTTCATAATACATTTTTTTCTTAATGCCCTTTGGTTTCTATAGTCAACATTTAGGAGAGTTTCATAATTAAGTAGGAAAATAGTGCACTTTGTATAAATAGAAAAACAAGGAAGTTATAGTAAGAGTCTTGTTTCTTTGACATAGTTCTAAATGTTATTTTTAGGTTTTTTCCTCATTTTTCCCTTTTGTTATGTGACCAGGAATTTGGCAGTCGATCTTCTCCTGATGATTCCTGATAATGAGCTACACTTAGTAAAGCTCTGTGCTTTCTACCCAGGATGTACAGAGGAGATCAACGATCTTCATGAGAAGGTATCCTGATGATATTCAGTATTCTAGGTTGGAATGCAGTGCTATGAATTAACTTTTTAGGTTCAGGCAAATAGATACATGCAGAAAAACAAATACAGTAGACTCTCCTTTAACTGGAGCTCAAGCAACCTGCATTAGCAAGCCAGTTGCTTGAGGTTTTACTGGTTGCTTGAGAGTGCCAGTTGCTTGAGTTCCAGTTAACAGAGAGTCTGCTTAACATTTATCTGGCATCTACTAATCCCCATGGATGCCAGTTAACTGAAAGTCTACTGTATATGTTTCCTTTCAGACTCTTTTATAAAAAGGACAAAAATGATACCAATGTAAGAATTAACATTTGTCAAGCTTCTGCTTTATCCTTGGAATTGTTCTAAATCAGGGGTCCCCAACTCCCAGGCCACAGACCAGTGCTGCCCTGTAGCCTGTTAGGAACCGTGCAGTAGAGCAGGAGTTGAGCATCAGTGAGCAAGCGAAGCTTCATCTGTACTTGCAGCTGCTTCCCATCGCTCACATTACTGCCTGAACTCTGCCTCCTGTCAGTTCAGCAGAAGCTTTAGATTCTCATAGGAGCAAGGACCCTATTGTAACTGCACAGGTGAGGGATATAGGCTGCGCTCTTCTTTTGAGAATCTAATGCCTCGTGATCTGAGGGGGAGCTGCGGTGGTGATACCAGCTCTGATTCTGCATTATGGTGAGTTGTATCATTGTTTCATCATATATTACAATACAGTAATAATGGAAATAAATTAACATGCTTGTTCCATAGTGAAATTAAAGAATTAAAGAATTAAATGTAATGAGCTTGCATCATCCCAAAACCAGCCCAACCCCACCTCCTGGTCTGTGGAAAAATTGTCTTCCACCAGTCCCTGGTGCCAAAAAGGTTGGAGACTGCTGTTCTAAATGTTCACACATATTTGTATTTTATTCAGTTCTCATGAAACGCTGAAAAGCAGGGGCTATTGTTCCTATTTCATAAAGAAAGTGAACACAGAGAAGGTCAGGAACTTGCCTAAACTATTTAATGTGGGTGAGAACATCAGCTTCAACATGTCTAACTCCAAATCCCAAGCCCTTTCCACTTTGCATAAAAGGTACTTGACTTTTAAAAGCACTAACTTTTAAAAGTAGATGATTCAGATCTTTAAAAGAATTGATGAAGCATATGAAATTTGCATGCATTATTCAAAAGTGCTTTATAAAAATAACTGCCCTGCAGAATATAAAAATTTATGTACCAAGATTATACAGTACATTTGTGTATTTCAGTGTTATTAATCCTTTAAGAAGATCATGAAGTTCTACCCTTATTGACATCAGTAGATAGCTATAAAACAAATAAAAAGCAGATTATGAAACTATGCACATGTCATATGACTCCCATTTTGAAAAAAATTGCACGTACTTCATTTGTAGCATATTTAAGAAGTATGTATAATTATTTTAAGAAAAAGATATTAGTAAAGCATTTTCTCATCTTTAACTTTCAAAATAACAAAGTTTTGATTCATTTACATTAACCTTGATTTTTTTCCCCAGTGTGTAAGTGGCCCTATTCATGGATACTTACTGAGTACTGTGTTAATACAGGTAGACCAAAAGTGTGTGTGTGCTCGCATGCACACAATATCAGGGAAAAGACTTATGAAAGTACAAATGTTCAAAGTTACTAAGTAGCTGTGAGGAAAAGGGTGATTTTAACTTATTTATACACTTTGTATTCTGTGCAATTTTTAAACAAGGTGTGCTCTGCCTTTATAAACATAAATAAAAGCTATTTTTATATCAAAATTACAATGCAACTGGAAAGTTTTTTTTTAATTATGTCTTTTTTTGTTTTTCAACTTTATTGAGATTATTTATACACAGAAATATACCAAGTAACCAACACTATAATTAAATATAGAATATATAAACTATTTCTTTTTGTTATATGTTTAAAATTAGTTTTTTCAGTTATAGTTGACATTTAATATTACTTTATTAGTTTCAGGTATACAGGATAGTGGCTAAACATTTATGTTATATAAATTATGCAGTGATGCCCCTGATTAGTCTAGTACCTACCTGGCACTATATGTAAATAGTTATTGCAACCATTTTTCTTATATTCCCTATGCTGTACTTTATGTCCCTGTAGCTATTTTATTTTGTTTTTGCATTTGTTGGGGTGACAATTGTTAGTAAAATTATATAGGTTTCAAGTGTAAAATTCTATAATACATCATCTTTGTGTTTCATTGTGTGCTCACCACCCAGAGTCAGTTCTCTTCCATCTGTGACTATTTTCTAACTACCAAAATAGTTTTCTTAATCTCCTCACCTTTTTCACCCGGCCTTAACGCCCATCCCCACTGGCAACCATCAGTTTGTTCTTTATATCTGTGAGTCTGTTTCTGTTTTTTTGTTCATTTTGTTCATTAGATTCCACAAACAAATGAGATCTTTGTATTTCTCAGTCTGATGTATTTCACTTAGTATAATACCCTCTAGGTCCATTCATGCTGTTAAAAATGGTAAGCTTTCATTCCTTTTTGTGACAAGTAATATACAAGTAATATTCTATTGTATATGTGTACCACTTATTCTTTATCAAGTTCTGTATCTTGGCTATTATAAATAGTGCTGCAGTGAACATAGGGTGCATATATCTTTTTGAATTAGTGTTTTTGGGTTTCTTCAGATAAATAACCAGAAGTGGAATTGCTGGGTCATAAGATACTTCTGTTTTTGATTTTTTGAAGAACCCCCATACTGTTTTCTATAGTGGCTGCACCAGTGCAATCCCATGAACAGTGCATGAGAGTTCCCTTTTGTCTACATCCTTCCCAACATTTGTTGTTTGTTTATTTAT
The DNA here is from genome assembly GCA_004026885.1 of Lyroderma lyra. Taxonomy (NCBI): domain Eukaryota; kingdom Metazoa; phylum Chordata; class Mammalia; order Chiroptera; family Megadermatidae; genus Lyroderma; species Lyroderma lyra. The sequence continues at coordinate 51,456 of PVJL010003503.1, forward strand.
TGATGATGGCCATTCTGATGGGTGTGAAGTGATATTTCATTGTGGTTTTAATTTGCATTTGTCTGATGATTAGTGGTATTGAGCATCTTTTCATATGGCTGTTGACTATCTGTATATCCTCTTTGGAGTAATGTCTATTCAGATCTTCTGCCGATTTTATTTTATTAGTTGTATGAGTTCTTTATAAATTTTGGATATTAACCCCTTATCAGATGTACCATTAGCAAATATCTTCTCCCATTCAGTAGGCTATCTTTTTTTTTTAGATTTTTATTAAAATCATAGCTAACATACAATATTATATTAGTTTTAGGGTTAGACTATAGTTATTCAGCATTTATATACCTAAAGAAGTGATCACCATGACAAGTCCAGCAACCACCTAACACTGTCCCATGCTTTCACAGTATTATTGACTAGATATTCAGTATTCTTTTATATTAATTTTAGGCATACAGCACAGTGGTTAGACACTGATATAATTAAAGAAATGATTCCCCTGACTAGTTTAGTACCCATCTGGTGTTATACATAGTTATTACCATATCATTTCCTATACTTTGTATATCCATGTCGATTTTATAACTACCGATTTGTACTTCTTAAACCTTTTACTTTTCACCCAGCCCCCAACCCCCTGCTATCACCCCAACAAGTCTGGTATCCATCTGACACCATACATAGTTACTACAGTATTATTGACTATATTCTTTATACTATACCCTACATTCTCATAATACTTTGCAACAACCAATTTGTACTTCTTAATCTCTTTCTTTTTTCTTTTTAAACAAAGAGTGCTAAAGTTTATTTTTAGAAAAAAAAAAGTGTAAGTTAACCTGCGAAACAAACCCAATATTCTCAATCTTAGGAAAAGAATAAGATTTACAATTTGCTTCACACTTTAAATACATTTCTTCAAACAGATGCATATATGAGGGCTGTCTGGAAAGTATCTGATAGCCATGTAATATTAAATATAGAGGAATTTACTAATAGCATTTGCAATAAAAATATTTTTATTGTTAAATTTATTGGGGTGACATTGGTTAGTAAAAATTACATAAGTTCTAGGTATACAAGTCTACAGTACATCATCTATGTGTTGTACTATGTGATCACCACCCAGAGTCAGTTCTCTTTCCAGCACCATATATTTGGCTTCCCGTCCCTCCTCTCTCACCCACATACTACCTTATCCTCAGGTAACCAATAAATTATGACTGTGTCCATCAGTTTTTGTTTCTTTGTTGCTTTCAGTTTTATATTTTACATATGAAAGAAGTCATATGGTTCTTGGTTTTTTCAGTCTGGCTTATTTCGCTTAGCATGATGATCTCAAGGTCCATCCATGTTGTTACAAATGGCAGTATTTCATCTTTTCTTATAACTGAATAGTATTCCATTGTGTGTATGTACCACACCTTCTTTATCCAGTCATCTGTCAAAGGGCACTTTGGTTGTTTCCATGACTTAGCCACTGTGAACAGTGATCCGACGAACAGAAGGGTACATAAGTCTTTGCAGACTAAGGTTTTCAAATTTCTTGGGTAGATCCCCAGAAGAAGGATTGCAGGTTATATGATAACTCCATTCCCAATTTTCTGAGGAACCTCCACACTGCCTTCCACAGTGGTTGTACCAATTTGCATTCCCACCAGCAGTGTACCAGGATTTCTTTTTCTCCACAGCCTCTCCAGAACTTGTTATTCCTTGTCTGTTAATAATAGCCATTCTAACATGTGTGAGGTGGTATCATTGTGGCTTTGATATGCATTTCCTTAATTGCTAATGCAGTTGAGCATTTTTTCATATATCTGTTACCATTTGTATGTCTTCATGGCTGAAGTGTCTGTTCAGCTCTTCTGCCCACTTTTTAATTGGATTGTTTGTGTTTTTGCTGTGGAGTCATAGGAGTTTAGATATTAGCCCCTTATCAAAGGCATTGTTTGCAAATATTTTCTCCCATTCAGTAGTTGTCTCTTTGCTTTGTTGATGGTTTCTTTTGCTATGCAGAAGCTTTTTAATTTGATATAATACCATTCATTTATGTTTGCTTTTACTTCCCTTGCCTTTGAGATCAGGTTCATAAAGTCCTCTCTGAACCCAACATCTAAAAGTTTAGTAGTGATGTTTTCTTGTATACAGCTTATTGTTTGGGGTCTTATGTGGAGGTCTTTAATCCATTTTGAGTTAATTTTGGTATATGGTGACAGTTCTCAGTTCACATTCTATTGCATGTGGTTTTTCAGTTTTCCCAGCACCATCTACTGAAGAGGCATTTTTTCCCCATTGTATATTTTTTGCTTCTTTGTCAAAAATTACTTTTTCATATATTTGTGGGTTTACTTCGGGTTTTCAGTTCTGTTCCATTGGTTTGTGTGTCTGTTTTTCTGCCAATATCATGCTGTTTTGATTATTGATGTTTTATAGTAGAGATAGAAATTGGGGAGCATGATGCCGCCAAATTTATGTGGGATTGCTTTGGCAATTTGGGGTTTTTGTGGTTCCATAAGAATTTGATGATGATTTTTTCTATTTCTTGAACGAATGTCTCTGGGATTTTGATGGAACTTGCATTAAATCTGTATAGTGCTTTGGCTAATATGGCTATTTTAACAATGTCGAGTCTTCCAATCAATGAACACAAAATATCTTTTCATTTCTTTGTGTCCCTTTCAATTTCTTTCAATAATGTTTTATAGCTTTCAGTGTGTACCTCCTTCATGTCCTTTGTTAATTCCTAGGTATTTTATTATTTTTGTTGTGATTGCAAAAAAGGTAATGATTTCTCTTTTTTTTTTTTTCTAAGTTTTGTTGTTGGTATGTAAAAATGCAATTGATTTTTGTACATTGATTTTGCATCCAGCAACATTACTGCATTTGTTTATTGTTTCTAATAGTTTTCCGGTGGAAGCTTTAGAATTTTCCATATAAAGGATCACGTCATCCGCAAATTGTGGCAGTTTGACTTCTCTCCCAGTTCAGACACCTTTCATTCCTTTTTCTTGCCTGATTGCTCTGGCTAGAACATCCAGTACTATATTGAATAGCACTTGGAGATGGGGGGCATTTCTATCTTATTCTTGAGTATAGGAGAATAAGCTTCAGCTTTTTCCCATTGAATGTGATATCAGCTGAGGGTTTGTAATTTATGGCCTTTATTATGTTGACATACTTTTCTTCTATACCCATTTTATTAAGTGTTTTGATCATAAATGGATGTTGTTTGTATCTTGTCAAATGCTTTTTCTGCATCAATTGATGTGATCATATGGTTTTTATCTTTTGTTTTGTTTATGTGCTTGATTGATTTGCATATGTTGAACCATCCTTGTGCTCCTGGGATGAATCCCACTTTATCGAGATATATAATCTTTTTAATGCATTGTTTTATTCTACTTGCTAATATTTTGTTTAGAATTTTTACATCTGTGTTCATCATAGATATTGGTCTGTAATTTTCTTTTTTTGGGTTATCCTTACCAGGTGTTGGTATTAGGGTAATGTTGGCCATGTAGAATGAGTTGAGAAGTATTGCCTATTCTTCATTATTTTGGAAGAGTCTGAGGAAGATATGCATTTATTCTTCTTTGAATGCTTGATAAAACTTGTTGGTGATACCATCTGGTCCAGGGCTTTTGCCTTTGGCGAGGTTTTGGATGATTGTTTCAATTTCTTTACTATTGATTGGTCTATTTAAATTATCCAGTTTTCCTTGGTTCAATCTAGGTAGATTGTATCTTTCTAGAAAGTTGTCCATTTCTTCTAGCTTGTTCAATTTGGTGGAATAAAGCCTTTCATAATATTTTCTTATGATCCTTTGTATTTCTGTGGTATCCATCATAATTTCTCCCCTTTCATTTCTAATTTTGATTATTTGTGTCTTTTCTCTTTGTTCTTTGGTGAGCCTAGCCAGGCGTTTGTCAGATTTACTGATTTTTTTCAAAGCACCAACTCTTTGTTGCAATAATTTTTCTTATTGTCTGTCTGTTCTCCATTTCCTTCAGTTCTGCTCTAATTTTTATTATTTCTTTCTTTCTGCTGATTTTGAAGGGTTTGTTTGTTTGATTGGTTTTGATTTGCTTTGTTTTGTTTTTTCTTCTTTTGCTAGTTCTTTAAGATGGGATATTAGGATGTTTACTTGTGGTTTTTCTTGTTTTTTGAGATAAGCCTGTAATTATATAAATTTCCCTCTTATTATTGCTTTTACTGCATCCTAGTAATTTTGATATATTGTACTTCCATTGTATTTTTTAATCTTTTATTTCTTCTTTGATCCAGTCTCTCTTTAATAACATGTTGTTTAATCTTCATGTATATGTGATTTTTTTTTTCTGCTTTCGTTTTTGCCATTAATCTCCAATTTCAAAGCTTTGTGGTCTGAAAATATACTTGGTATGATTTCAATCTTCTTGAATTTTCTAGGTTTGTGTTCAGCATACAGTCTATCCTTGAGACTGTTCCATGTGCACTAGAAAAAAATGTATAGTCTTTTGTTGTAAGATGAAGTATCCTGTAAATGTCAATTATGTCCAATTGCTAAAATGTGTCATTTAAAGCTGATCTTTCCATATTTATTTTCTGTTTGGATGATCTATTTATGGCTGTCAAGGGATGTGTTTAGGTCCCCTACTATAATTGTGTTTTTGTCAGTTTCTCCTTTCAGATCTGTAAGTAGTTGCTTTGTAAATTTTGGTGCTTCCTGATTGGGGGCACATATATTAATGAGTGTCATGTCTTCTTGTTGTATTGTCCCTTTTATCTTTATGAAATGTCCATCTTTGTCTCTTCTTAGCTTTTTGATCCTGATGTCTGTTGTGTCAGATATCAATATGGTAACTCCTGCTTTTCTCTGAATTCCATTGCTTGCAGTATTGTTTTCCACTCTTTCACTCTTGAGTCTGTGTCCTTGTGGCTGAAATGTGTTTCTTGGAGGCAGCATATGGATGGGTTTTGTTTGTTAAACCAGTCTGTGCCTTTTTATTGTGCTACTCTGTGCCTTTTTATTGGTGATTTCAGTCCATTTACATTTAGTGTGATGATTGATATGTAAGGATTTCCTATGGCCATCACTTTTTCCCCTTTTATTTTTTTGTTGTTCTAACTCTTCCCCATTTATTGTGATTTTTTGTTTCTGGTCAAATAAACTCCTTCAGTATTTCTTGAAATGCCTACCTCATGCTGGAGAATTCCCTCAGCTTCTGTATGTCTGAAAAGGTCTTTATTCCTCCTTCACATCTGAAGGATAACTTTACTGGATAAATTATTCTTAGGGATAGTTTCTTTCTTTTAATATTTTGAATATTTGATTCTATTCTCTCCTGGCTTGTAGAATTTCTGCTGAGAAATCTGATGACAGCTTGATGGGCTTTCCTTTAAAGGTTTTGTGTGTGTGTGTGTGTGTGTGTGTGTCCGTGTGTCCCCTGGCTGCCTTAAGAATTTGTCTTTGATTTTTTACCTTTTTATTATACTATGCCAGGGAGAAGATCTGCTAGAGTTCAGGTAGCTAGGGGTGCCGTTTTCTTATTGAATTTGGGATTTCACTTCTTTCCATACATTTGGGAAGTCTCAACTACTATTTGTTTAAGTAAGTTCTCTGTAGAATTTTTTCTGCCCCTTCTGGTATTCTCATTTTTCTAATGTTGCTCTTCCTAATGGAGTCAGATAGTTTTTGTAGAATTCTTTCATTTATTTTGACTCTCAAATCTCTCTTTCTTCCTTCTGTGCCCTGTCTATCTTTGATATCACTAATTCTTTTCCTCCATCTGTTTGGCTCTATTTCCTATGCCAGTTAGTTCATTTCTCATTTCTTTTATTGCATTGTTTATCTCCAGAATATCTATTTGATTCATTTTTGTAGTTTCAATTTCTTTGTTAAAGTATTCCTTTTGTTCACAGATTTCCTTTCTGGGATATTATAGCTATGTCTGGGTACTCTGCCAGTGTTCTTTGGGCTCTTTGAGTTTCTTGAGAACCACATTATTGAATTCTGTGTTATTTAGAACATATATTTTTAAATCTGCAAGTTACTTTTCTGGAGATTTTTCTTTTTTTCTTTTTCTTTTTACTCTGAGCAGCTTTGAACCCTAAGATACTCATTGTATTTGATGTGTTTCTTTTCCCAGGCATGAGGACTTTTTCTCTGTCAGATATGAAGAGGTCCTTCTTTCATTTCCCAGTTGGTGTTGCTGCAGTATCTTACAATATTTTCTCTTGGTTACTCAGTCTTCTCACCCTGGGAGCTTTCCTGGAAGGTGGGCCTCTTTTTTGTGACCCAGTTGCCTTGGTCTTGATGTGCCTACTCTTTGGGAATATGTGGTGGGCAATGATACACTCTGCTTCTGAGGTCGGCGCAGGGAAAAACTGCTAGGCCTGTGTTTTGTACTTTCCCTGAACCTGCCAGGGTGGGTGTTGTTGGGAAGAGCACATGTTTGTTTGCTCACAGGGTAATGACAGTTTTCTTTTTTCAGCTGGCTATAAAACAGGCACTAGGTGGAGTTGGGGGCATGGGGCAAGCTTTGGGAGAGAGTTAGAGGAAGCAGTCAGGCTCTTTGTCTATAATTTTTCCTGAGGGCTGTGGTGGTGTGGGTTACATATGCTTTGTGTCCCAGTGTTGCTCCCCTGGGTGTTGACTTGGCAATAACACCAGGCTATTCCCCCATCATGAATTGAGTGACCCATTCAGGCACAGGCCAAGAGCACTGGGTGGGCCTGGGCTGGCACACACTGAAACAAAAGACTGCTTCTCCATCTGTAGAGTACCACTTAGACCCAGGAGGGCACACACTGCTGGATCAACCTTTCTCTTTTCTCCTGAGCCTGCCTTTCACCCAAGACTATGTTTTGATCTGGACAGTGTTTTCATGCTGCTGGCTCTTAGTTTCAAACTCGCCCAGAGCAGATTTGTGGTCGAGCAAGTGCCACTGCATCTGTTGGCTCCACTTTGTAGCTGGGCACCTATTCTCTCTCACCCAGGGCAGTTTAGCAGCCTTTGTTCAGCCTCTAACTCTCCCAGGGTGCAGTGCTCTGATTGGGCTCCCAGCATGCTGATACTCAGTTTGGGTTTTAACTCAACAAGGGCCTCACGGGGCTTCAGCTGCCCACTCCTCCACTCTTATTGACTGTCAGTATCCAGCCCACCTGTGATCTTCATGTCCCCAGGCCCTCACTGGCTCCTTCTTCTGCCTGCCCTGGGGTGCATTCCACAGCCTTGTCTCCGCATTGCTCCCTTCCATCCTCTCCCGTTCGCCCCCCTTTCCCTGAACTTCAGGTGTTTTCTTGCAATGAGGTGATCTCTCAGCTGAGGCTGTGCCACTCAGGGTTTCCCCAGTTGGATCCCAGGTGTTCAATTATACTTTCCAGGAGAGGGTTCAAGGATCTCCTCTCATGCCACCATCTTATACAATAAAGGTTACCCTCCACACACACACCAGAATACAATAACATTTTTAAATAACATGTTCTCCCATGTAACTATTCTATAATTTTATTTTTTTTGCTTGAAAATGGCAAATGCAATAGAATCATCTCCAAAAGTCTTTATTTTTCTGTGACAATCCAAGGGTTAAATTAAAGAAGTCAGCTCCTTGTTCTTGGCTCAAAGGAAAGCTAAACAGTAGCCCCTATTTACTTCCTTCACATTCTGTTTTGCTCTTTTCTCTTTTTGGGCTGAGCATGCAACCAGCTTTCATGTTTCTCATCTTCAGCCAAGATGTACCTCTAAAGAGGGAGATAATCAGACTATCCCTGTTCCGTTTTTTTTACCCACACCTCCAACTTCCCTCCCATTTGGTAGCCATCCAAATATTTTCTGTATCTATGAGTTTGTTTCTGTCTTTGTTTGTTTGTTTTTCTTCTTTAGATTCCACATATAAGGAAAATCACATTGCATCTGTCTTTCTCTGTCTGATATTCCACTCAAGACAGTACCCTCCATACCTTTTGTTGGAGCTTTTAATCTATGAATGGAAAGTAATTATTGATGGATATGTACCTCCTGCTGTTTTATCATTCATAGTTTTGCTTTTTTTTTTTCCCATCTTAAAGAAATCCCTGTAACATTTGTTGTATAAGTTTGGTGGTGATGAACTCCTTTAGCTTTTTCTTGTCTGGGAAGCTTTTTACCTGTCCTTTGATTTTAAATAATAGGCTTGCTGGGTAGCATAATCTTGGTTGTAGGTCCTTGTAGTATAATTTCATGTCAGATAGTATAATACCTCTAATTTTATTCCAGTTTTTCATGATTTTTGTAGCTATTTGGGATCTTTTCTGGTTCCATATAAATTTTAATATTATTTGTTAATTCTGTGAAAAATGCCATTGGTATTTTGATAGGGATTGCATTGAATCTGTAGGTTGCTTTGGGTAGTATAGACATTTGAACAATGTTAACTCTACCTATCCATAAGCACAACGTATGCTTCCATGTATTTGTATCTTCTTCATTTTCTTTCTTCAGTGTCATAGTTTTCCAAGTGCAGGTCTTTTGCCTCTTTATTTATTTTTAATTTTAAATTTATTCCTAAGTATTGTTTAAATGAAATTGTAAATGAGATTGTTTTCTTAATTTCTCTGATAGTTTATTTTTGGTGTCTAAAAATGCAATCTGTTTCTGAATATTAATTTTGTATCCTGCTTCTTTACTGAATTCATTTATCAATTTTAGCAGTTTTTTAGTGGAATCTTTAGGTTCTCTGTGTATGGTATCATGTCATCAGCATTCATACAATAAAAATAAGTAAAAAGCATCCTTTCCAATTTGGATGCTTTTTACTTATTTTTATTGTATGAATGCTGTTACCAGGACTTTTGATACTATCCTGAAGAAAAGTGGTGAAAGTCAACATCCTTGTCTTATTCCTCATCTTAAAAAGAATGCTTTTAGCTTTTCCCCATTGAATATTATGAGGTTAGCTATGGGTATGTTATATATGGCCTTTATTATTTTGAAGTATATTTCCTCTTTTCCACATTGCTGAGAGTTTTTATCATAAATGGATACTAATTTCTGTCAGAGGCTTTTTCTGCATGTATTGACATACTCGTACATTTTTATATTTCATTTTGTTTATGTACTGCATCACATTAATTGATTTGCAGATATTGAACCAGTCTTGCGTCCCAGGAATAAATCCCACTTGATCATGGTGTATGATCTTTTTAATGTATTAATTAATTTGTTTTGCTAATATTTTGTTGAGTGTTTGGACATCTATGTTTACTAGGGATATTGGCCTATATATATATGTTTTTTTTTTCAGGTATCTTTGTCTTTGGTTTTGTAGTAATCAAAATCTGTTCAGATTTTCTGTTCTTGATTCAGTCTTGGAAGATATATGTTTTCTAGGAATTTATCCATTTCTTCCAGATTGTCCAGTTTGTTGGCATATAGTTAGTTGTTCATAATTTTTTTTTATTATCCTTTCTATTTCTGTGGTGTCATTTGTCTCTTCTCCACTTTTATTTCTGTTTGTATTTATTTGGGTCCTCTCTCTTTTTATTTTGATGAATCCAGTTAAATGTTTATCAATTTTGTTTATCTTTTCAGACAACCAGCTCTTTTTTTTTTTAATCTTTTATATTGATTTTTTAGACTCTATTTTCGTTATTTCCACTCTGATCTTTATTATTTCCTTCCTTCTACGCCCTTTGGGCTTTGTTTTGCTGTTCTTACTCTAATTCCTTTAAGAGTAAAGTTAAATTGTTTATTTGAGATTTTTCTTATTTCTTGTGGTAGGCCTATATTACTATGAATTTCCTTCTTAGGATAGCTTTTGCTGTGTCCCATAGATTTGGAGTTGTGTTTTCATTTTCATTTATCTTTAGGTATCTTTTGGTTTCTTCCTTGATCTCATTGTTAACCTATTCATTATTTAGTAACATGTTATTTAGCCTCCATATGTTTGTGTTTTTTCAGCTTCTTTCTTATAATTGATTTCTAGTTTTATACCATTGTGGTGAGAGAAGATATTTGGTATTATTTTAGTCTGCTTAAAGTTACTGAGACTTGTTTTGTGGCCTAACAAGGTCTAGCTTGGAAAATGTTCCATGTGCACTTGAAAAGAATGTATATTCTTCTGCTTTAAGGTGAAGTGCTCTAAATATCAATTAAATTAATCTGGCCAGATGTGTCATTTAAAGCTACTGTTTCTTATTGATTTTTCATCTGGAAGATCTGTCCATTGATGCTAATGGGGTGTTAAAAGTCACCAACTATGATTGTGTTACTGTCAAGCTCTCCTTTTATGTAGCTCAATATTTGCTTTATAGATTTAGGTGCTCCTATGTTGGGTGCATAAACGTTTACAAGGGTTATTTCCTCTTGTTGGATTGATTCCTTTACCATTATGTGATGTCCCTTTTTGTCTCTTATTATAACCTAATTTTTGAAGTCTATTTTGTCTGGTATAAGTATTGCTACCCCAGCTTTCTTTTCATTTCCATTTGCATGAAATATTTTTTCCATCTCTACTTTCACTTTGTGTATGTCTTCCTATCTAAAGTGGTTCTCTTGTAGACAGCAAATGTATGGGTTTTGTTTTCTGGTCCATTTAGCTACCCTGTGCCTTTTGATTGGAACATTTACTCTATTTATATTTAAAATTATTATTTATAGATACACATTGTAATTTTATTATTCATATTTATATTGTTTTTTTCTCCTTCCTCTTAAAAAAGTCTCTTTAACATTTCTTGTAATACTAGTTTGGTGGTGACGAACCGCTTTAGCTTTTTCTTGTCTTGGAAGCTCGTTATCTGTCCTTTAACTTCAAATGATAATCCTGCTGGATAGAGTAGTGTTGGTTGTATGCCCTTGCTTTTCATCACTTCGAGTATTTCCTGCCAATCCCTTCTGGGCTGCAAAGTTTCTATTTAGAAATCAGATGACAATTTTATGGGAGCTCCCTTGTAACTCACTAATTGCCTTTCTCTTGCTGCTTTTAGCATTCTCTCTTTGTCTTTAACTTTTAGCATTTTAATTATGATGCCTTGATGTGGGCCTGTTTGCATTCATCTTGTTTGGGACACTCTGTGCTTCCTGGACGTGTATGTCTATTTCCTTTGCCAGGTTAGGAAAGTTTTCAATCATTATTTTTTCAAATAGGTTCTTAATGCCTTGCTTTCTTTATTCTCCTCTTGGTATCATTATGATGAAAATGTTGTTACATTTAATGTTGTCCCAGAGGCACCTTAAATCGCCCTTGTTTGTGTGTGTGTATGTGTGCATGCACATGCGCATGCTGTTTCGATTGGGTGTTTTCTAATTTCTTGTTTTCCAAATTGCTGACTTAATGTTCTATTTTATCTAATCTGCTGGTGATCCCTTCCAATGCATTCTTCATTTCCTTTATTATGCTTGCAATCCATTTGTTGAAGTTTGTTGCTTCCTTGAGCATCCTTATAACCATTGATTTGAACTATGTATCTGGTATGTTGTTTGCCTCCATTTCGTTTAGTTCTTTTTCTGGAGGTTTTTTTTCTGTTATTTCATTTGGGACATATTTATTTCCTCATTTTGGCTGCCTCTCTGTTTGTATGTATTAGGTAGATCTGCTACATCTTCCAGTCATGACTGGGTGGCCTTCTGTAGTATCTGCCCTTTGGGGCCCAGTTACTTAGTCTCCCTGATTACCGCAGTGAGTGCTTTAGGAATGTCTCGTGGTTCGTTTGGGGTGTCCACCTATTGTAGTTTAGCCTTGATTGCTTTTGGCATGTTAGTGGTAAAATTGATGCTCAAGCTGATTGGCTGTGAGGTTTGGCCACGTCCACACCTTATGGGCTGCTCTGTGGGGGCTCTGGTGCCTGCTGAGACTACCTTTGGGTGCGCTGCTTTTGGTGCTAATTGGGTGGTGCTATGCTGTGGTCTGAAGCCAGCCACTGGATATGTTGGTTTTGAGACCTCTTGGGAGGGGCTCCAGTCCAGCCCATTGTCAGCCACTGACTGTGACTTGCCTGGGGCTTCCTGGTAGAAGCTACAAGGTCATCTGTTGTTGGTTGCTCAGTGTGCTAGACCTGGAGACACATGGGAGAAGCCATGCTCCAAACTGAGGATGGCTGGCACCAGTACCAAGCCTTGGGTAGCTCTACAAAAATTCCAAGGCACCCTGAGGCCTGCTGTGGCCTGCTGGCTGCCCACAGGCTCAGCCATTGATAGAGCCTCATGTAGTATGCGAGTTGGTTGAGGCAGTGTCATAGGGAGTCACCAGGGTGGGGAGAATGATGTTCACAAGGTTAATTTAATTCATCTTTGGCATCAATGCTGAGCCTGGGGTCCCTCACTAAAGACTCAGAGCACACAGAGGCCAGCTGTGACCTGCCTGAGAGTTGTCCAAGAAAGTCTGTAACATTGGCTAAGATTGGCTACTGGCCACAGAAGTACCCTTGGTGGTGTGCAAGCCATGCCTGGCTATTTGCAGCTGAAAGAGCCTCCTGGGGTATTCAAAGTGGGGCTGGCTGCTGTAAGCAGAAACTACCTCTGGCATTGCGCAAGTTGGGTGGGGTGGCATACCAGAGTGGAGCAAGCAGAGTTCACTAGGCCAATGCAGATTCAGATTTGGCTGTGTAGGGAAAGGCACAATATAAGAAAGTTGATGTTCTGTATCAGCTATACAGGAGGAAGGGTTCTACACAGGAAAAATGGCAACTGTCCTTTCAGTCCTTGCCCTAAAGCCGCACAGCTCAGTTTCTCCCTGTATGTCTCTGGTACCTTTGAGTTGCTGTCCCTTTGCCACCAGGACCCCAGGTGAGTGCCTGTGAGCAAATGGGTCTGTTTGAGGTGACTTTAAGAGGACATCTGGTATCCAACAGCCTTCTTTCTCACCTAGAGAGTTGGAATCTTCACTGTCTTTCATAGCCAAATGTGGTAGACTTCCCTTCTCATCATCGTTACTCCTGCTGTGGAGTCTGTTGTGGGATCCTCTCTGCAGCCAAGATATCCCTCTGGATTTTCAACCACCACATGCAAGTGGTGGTCCAGTCCATTTCACATCTCTGCCCCTCCTATCAGTCTTGGCGTGGTTTCTTCTTTATATCCTTAGTGATAGGACATCTATTCAGCTAGTCTTCCTTCCGATGGTTCTCCAGGTTAATTGCTCTATAATTTAGTTGTAATTTTAATGTAGTCATGGGAGGAGGCAAGCACAATGTTAATCTACTTTGCCATTTTGCCTGTTTCCTGAATATCAGGAAATTATCATTTACATTTATTGTATAGTGTTTTAAGGTACACTAACTTATCCTCTGAAACAAGAGATGCAGGTGTTGATATTCTGGCTTCGAGAGGTTAAATACTTATTATGTTTAAACAACTGTTAATGATAAGGACAGGAATAGTGTTCACTGAATCTTTTCATCATACATCCTAAAGGGATATAATTAGACTCTCTGGTCAGACTTCATTAGTAACTCTTTAGAGAGACTAGTAAAGGTGCTATTAACTCTGGGTAATTTCACAAGTAACACTAAAAATTATACAGTAGACTCCCAGTTAACTGGCACTCATGCTGGATAAATGTAGTATTATTTCTTAGATCTTTTTGCCGGTTGTTTGAGAGTGCCAGTTGCTTTAGTTCCAGTTAATGAAGAGTCTACTGTATAATCAAATATTGGGTATGTTAACTTACATAACTTTTATAATTTTAAGATAGGATAAGAACTACAGAGATTATTATTTTACTCTTCTTATATTCTATTTGAGAATGAAATTTCAATGGGAGCCTTTTTTTTTTTTTTAATATTCCCTCTTCTTCCCGAGAATAAATTAAAGTCAAGAAACTTTTTTCTCTCTAGCCAAGTACAGTAGTAAGGACATAATAGTTGCTCAGTATATAGGTGGGGTTCAGTGCATAAAGATGGGGAAACAATATGAAATATCATACAAGAAACCTCCTTTAATGTAGTTTGTTGTAATTTGTTTTGAGAGAGAGGTTGAGTCATCAAAAATGTTCAATTTACCTAACTTTTGAATAACAGAAAATATAAAACTCTTGAGTAAATTCATTAACAAACAAATACATTAAATAAACCACCTTAGTAACTTATGAGGATATAAAAGAAAAGTAAGAAGGGAAGAGACTGAGAAATCGCACAGTGGAAGAGATGATGATGTTATTGTGGATGAACCACATTATCTGGAGTCACAACACAAAACATTTTTTTGCAGCAGAAGCATAGTCTCATTGATTGCCAAAGCCTAATAAGAGAGATAAAACATTAAACTCTTTATAAATGTTGCTTAGAAGCAAACCAACAAAGTTTAACATTTAAACTTGAAACATCATGAACTTAAAAGAATTTGATATAAAAGATAACTTAATTCTTGCTACATCATGGAAGCAGAACTTACTTGAGGGAAGAGTAGACTCTCAGTTTGAACAGAAAAATAAATTATTTGAGGAAATGGGGAGTATCACTTTATATTTTATAGTAATAAAATATCATATAAGTTTGCGAACTCATCTTAGAAAAAGTGCTACATCCCTCATTGCTGAATATCACTTTAGTCACCTTCCAAGTACTCCTTTTGGAAAACTATGCTCCCATGCCAGCACCTCGTCCACCCTTCAAAGCAATTGTAAAGCTCTTTTTCTGGCATGGCCATACAAGCTGTTGTTTTATTACCCTTGATGTCCCAAATGTCATCAAAATGTCTTTCTTTCATTACTTCCTTTATCTTTGGGTAAAGAAAAAAGTCTTGGGAGCCAGATCAAGTGAGTAGGGAGGGTCTTCCAATACAGTTATTTGTTTACTGGCTAAAAACTCCCACATAGTCAGTGCCATGTGAGCTGGTGCATCATCACGATGCAAGAGCCATGAGTTGTTGGTGAAAAATTTAGGTCATTTTCATCTGACTTTTTCTTGCAGGCTTTTCAGCACTTCCAAATAGTAAACTTGGTTGACTCTCCAGTTGGTACAAATTCATAATGAACAATCTTTCTGATATCAGAATGGTTAGCAACATCGTTTAGGCTCTTGATTTGGACTGATGGAACTTTTTTTGGTTATGGAGAATTGGCTGACTTCTATTGTGCACTTTGATGCTTTGTTTCGGGGTTGTATTGGTACACCCATATTTCATCACTGGTGATAACATGGTCCAAAACATTGTCTTGCCTTTCCAATAGGTCTTGGCAAACTTTGACTCTCCTTTGCTTTTGTTCATTGGTGCTTTCCTTTGGGACCATTTATTTTGCACGCAACTTTGTTGTGTCAAGATTTTCAGTTAAGATCTTCCTGTTTCTCTATCCATGTTTACTTGGTCTGCTATGCTTCTCACAGTCAGCTGATGATTTTGACACAGAATTTGACGAATTTTTGCAATATTTTCATCAGTTCTGCTTGTTACTGGCTGCTCTGATGACCTCTCTTCATCAGTGACGCTTTCTCTCCCCTCAAAAAAACATTTAATTCATTTGTACACTGCTGTTTCCTTCATGGAATTATTCCCATAAACTTGGACCAACATGTTCCTGATTCCACTTCTACTCTTGCCAAATTTAACAAATAATTTATTGTGTTTTTTGTTGCTCTAATTCAAGCTCTGACATTCTCATGGCTGCACACAAAAACACCCAACAATAATAATGAACACCACTCAACAAGACACCACCACAAATTGACATGAACACAGCTTTAAGACACAGATATACCAAGGCTATGAAACTTTACTAATTTGTTTGTACAGTGCTGCCAACTGAAGCACACAGCGGCAAGTTCACAAACTTAATTGTCAGATCTTGTAGACCCAAAATCTCCACTTTGTGACATTTCAGAATGTCAAAGCTGAAAATTTTTAAAACGTGTACATTTTTTTCCTTTTGGCTCTAAATGAAATCTTTTTGCCTCAAAGGCTAAATGAAATTAATTTACCATGTAGAAGACATGTGAGAGGACACCTTTTATATTTTCTACATTTAATGTAATTTTTTACTCTGTTCAGCCTATTTGTTCCAAACTAACTAGTATCAGCATTTTTTGTTAAATTAAATTTGCAGGCACTCATTCCAATACCACAACCAAAACAATTTACTTCCTCCTCTGTTATTAGGTGTTTGATGGAAAACTATTTATTAAATCCCATTAGGTATTACCCTATTTATTATTATATTTAAAAGATGTCTTCATAATTATATTCTCTTAATATAAGTTATTTAATTCACTATTTAGAACAACTTTAATAAGAAAAACTTACTAGGTAAATTGGACATATTTAGTACTTACACTGTTGTTTTTATCCTTATAAATCTTAGTAATATTTTCAACAAACCAATTATTTTTTAGTGCAAGCTACCCACAGTAGAAGAATGTATGCAGTTAGCTGAGACAGCCCATGCAGATGGCAATGTACTTGAAACTATAAAGTATTACTTGTTAAGTCAAGAACCTGAGAAAGCACTTCCTATTGGTATTGAGTTCATCAAAGGTAAGTTTTTAGTTGATAATATAATTTAAAATCTCACTTATTTGATATTTTCATTCATATTGCTGAAAAGCCTTAAAAGCAAGCACTAGCCATACTAACTTTAAAAGGAAGATTGTTGATTGTATGGTATAGGTTCCTGAGAGAGTGTCAATAGGTGAATACATGTGATCTAGAAAATAAGGATGCAGATAGGATTGATCAGAAGAGAATTAATTACATAGGTTAAAAATTAGATGAACAAGTCTTAGTGCTATTATTTGAAGAATTGTTTATTTGGTTTTATTTTGCCAGAATACATCAGAAGTTCAAATTGGACTTTGGATACCATTTATCCTGTTCTTGACCTATTGAGTTACATTCGTACTGAAAAATTGCTCTTACATACATGTACTGAGTGAGTACTTGTTTTCCAGTATACATAATTAAAACTATGTAATGTTCCAAAATGGTTATATTGTTTCTGGTGTTTAGATCAAGAAACAATACCATTTTGGACAGATAGATGCATGTATAGAAATAATACATCTTTATTTGTTATAAACAAGGAAAATATAGAGGTAATTTTGAAACAAATAATAAATCTTAGTGGCCCCATTTATTAATACTTAGTGTGTGTGTGTTTATATATGTAAATGTATACACATACACACGTGAGTAAAATAAGACTAATTCAAAGCTTTTGGGTGGTTTTGGACCTCAAGTCCTCAAGAGACTAATAGTCATATCTATTAAAATACCCACTGTTGCAAAGTATACAAGAAGAGAAAGTGCTAGAAAGTAAAAAATAGACACCATCCCTGAAAGCAAGTATCATTTAAGGACATTGTTGTCCATGCAACTAAAGTCCACAGAGACCATGTATAATTTGTAATAGAGGCTTTGGGCTATTTTTGTTTCAATGCCCATGTGGAAAAGATGATGCCACAGCATGAGAAACTTTGGCAAATTTCCACAGCAGGAAATGTAGTGGACATTCCTATGGTGTACACAATATGACAGAAATTCCTAAATCTGATTAAGTGAATTACTGAGGGAGAAAATACATGGAGAAACAGCCAAGGAATAGAATCAAACAAGGCAAGAGTTAACTATTACTTAAAACTTTTACTTTAAATTTATGTTGTAGCAGAAATGTCTGAATAGGAGTTAACAGATGAATAAGACATTTTCAAGTTTAGAAAATTTTCTAACAGATTGCATAAATGTCACTATTAAAATATAGATATACAAGTATTACATTAACTATATATGAGAGTAATGTTCTGATCCTCAAATTATGGAATTAAAAAATAAATATATTCTTTTTTAGAGCTCGAAATGAATTGCTCATATTGTGTGGTTATATTGGTGCATTACTAGCTATCAGAAGACAGTACCAAAGCATTGTTCCAGCACTTTATGAGTACACAAGGTAAAAATAACTTCTATTATGAAATTAGAGAAATTTTTTTTACTAAGATGATGAGTCTCTATGAGGATCACAGAAGGCACCAAATATGTACTTCATGCATCCATTTATTCACTGAACATGTACTTTATAACAAAGTAGCAACAAACTATATTAATTAGAAGTGAACTAGGCTGTAAATAATAGAAATCCTAATTTTAGGTTTAGTGGTCTTGTGTTGAAACACTTGAGGTAGTCACTCTAGCGTTGTTAGAGTTGCTTGTGGATGCCATGAGAGGCCTGGATTCTTTCCTTCTTTTGACTCTGCCATTCTTGGCTTCCTCTTTCTTGCTCAAGTTTCCAATAGTTACTAGGTTACCAAGTTGCTTCTAGCCCTCTGTGTACTATGTCTACATCCTAAGCTTTCTAGAAAGAGAGGTAAGGGATACCCACTACAGAGGCCAAGACCATCTGAGTCAGGAAGGAAAGCCCTCCTTAGGATTGTATGCTTCCCTTCCACATCCAGAACTGTGGAACCCTATTTTTAAAAGAAGATAGGAAACTGAGTATTTTAGCTTTCCGATCTCTACAATAGAAAAAGGCAAAGTAAAGGGGGTTGTAAATCACTATTTTATATTCAAGAATAATCTACCTACCCAACTCCTCTATTTCCTAACAGCTTTCTGACCTCCCTTATGCTTAGAACTTGTTATACTCAGAAATAAAATCCACAGTGCCTTCCTTTGAAAAACAATGTCCAAGTCTACTAGTATGCTAAGTGGCAGGGAAGGTCCCTCCTAAAAATGCTGAAAGTCAGTGGGTAAGCAATTTTTCTGAGTATGCTTTATGGAGGGCACAGCATTCTGAGAAAAAACAAAGCTTTTCTTTTTATTTCATTAAATTTATTAGGGTTACATTGGTTAACAAAATTATAAGGGTTTCAAGTATAGAATTCTGTAATACATCATCTCTATATTGCATTGTGTCCTCACCAGCCAAAGTCAGTTTTCCTTCCATCTCCATATATTTGACCTCTTTTACCCTTTTCTGCCTCCTTCCTGCCCACTTTTCCTCTGGTAACCACTTAACCGTTGTCTGTGTCTGAGTTTTTGTTTGTTTGTTTGTTTGTTTGTTTGTTTATCTTATCTGTCATTTTCAGTTTTATACTCCACATGAGTGAAATCATATGATTCTCAACATTTTTCTATCTGACTTATTTTGCTTAATGTGATAATCTCAAGATACATTCATGTTTTTGCAAATGGCAGTATTTTATGTTTTCTTATGGCTGAGCAATATTCCATTGTGTATATCTGTACAACATCTTCTTTATCCAGTCATCTATCAAAGGACACTTCACTAGTTTCCATGTCTTGGCCACCATGAATAAGGTTGCAATGAAAATAAATATACATATATCTTTATGGATAAATGTTTTCAGATTTTCTGATTAGATATACTGAAGAGGGATTGCAGGGTGTTATAGTAATTCTATTCTTAATTTTTTGAGGAACCTTCATACTGTTTTCTGTAGTGGTTGTACCAATTTACATTCCAACCAGCAGTATATGAAGATTCCTTTTTTTCCATGTCCTCTTCAACATTTGTTATTACTTGTCTTATTGATAATAGCCATTCTAACCAGTGTAAGATGGTATTTCACTGTGGTTTTGATTGGCATTTCCCTAGTAGCTCATTAAGTTGAGCATCTTTTCACATTATCTATTGGCCATTTGTATGTCTTTTTGGGAGAAGTGTCTGTTCAGGTCCTCTGCCTATTTTTAAATTGGATTGTTTGTTGTTGCTGTTGTTGTTGAGTTGTATAAGTTTTTTTATATATTTGGATATTAGGCCCTTATTGGAGGTGTTGTTTGCAAATATCTTCTGCCATTTGATTAGTTGGCTTATTGTTCTGTTGATGGTTTCTTCTGCTGTACAGAAGCTCTTTAGTTTTATATATAATTCCTTTTGCAATTGCGAGAAA
Source organism: Lyroderma lyra (assembly GCA_004026885.1). Lineage (NCBI taxonomy): Eukaryota > Metazoa > Chordata > Mammalia > Chiroptera > Megadermatidae > Lyroderma > Lyroderma lyra. Next base: position 71,250 of record PVJL010003503.1, read on the forward strand.
AAGAATAGAATACATAGGAATAAACTTAACAAAGGTTGTGAAGGACCTATACAATGAAAATGACAAGAAGTTATTAAACGATATTGAAGAAGATGCAAAGAAATGGAAAGATATTTTATATTCATGGATTGGAAGAATCAATGTAGTTAAAATAGCTGTATTACCCAAAGCAGTATACAGATTAAATGCCATCCCCAATGGCATTTTTTAAAGAAACAGCACAAAAAATTAGCAGATTTGTATGAAAACACAAAAGACCCCAAATAGCCAAAGCAACTCTGAGAAAAAAGAACGAAGCCAGAGGTATCACATTCCCTGACTTCAAATTATATACAAAGCAACAATAATCAAAATAGCATGGTATTGGTAAAAAAAAAAAAAAAAAAAACAGACACACAGACCAATGGAACATAATTGAGAATCCAGAAATAAACCCACATATATATGGATAAACAATTTTCTACAAAGGAGTGAAAAACATACAATGGAGAAAAATTAGCCTCTTTATTAAATCATTTTGGGAAAATTGGAAAGCCATATGCAAAAGAATAAAACTAGACTGGTATTTGTTATCATACACAAAAATTAACTCAAAGTGGATCAAAGACCTAAAAATTAAGACCTGAAACAATATAATGCATAAAAGAAAACACAGGACAAAACTTATGCACCTTGATCTTAGAGAGGATTTTATTAATTTGACCTTAAAGGTACAAGATGTAAAAGGAAAAATAAATAAATGAGACCATATCAAAGCTTTCTTGTTTCTGACTACTCTCCTTGTCTAGGGGAAGGTCTTGTTTAGGTATAGGTCTGCCCCATAGAGAAGATTGAAGAATAGCCAGAATTTACACTATCAGGGTACTCAAGAAAAAATCTGTTTCTAGGCAGGCAGCATGACCACAATTCAAAATCAACTTTTAACTGTTAAAATATATTATAAGAACAATAGGATGTATCACATGGAATTAAAATATTATTTAGTGAAATATTTCAGCTATATGTGACCAGTAATGATGAAAGTAAAGAGAAAATGGTCACCTGAAATAATATCAAGAATAAAATAATAGCTTTCTATTTGTAACAGAAGACAGACTTGAGAGAATGTCTTATTAAGGGAAATGGGTTAGAAAGAAACTTAAGAACTCTCTAATTTTAAAGAATTTCTCTAAATAAATAAATAAATAAATAAAAGAATTTCTCTTCTTTTTTTTTTTTTTTTTTTTTTTTTTTTTTTTTTTTTTTTTTTTTTTTTTTTTTTTTTTTTTTTTTTGGCTTTTTGGTATGTGGGTAGCTCCCTGACTGGGAATCAAACCCAGGCCGCAGCGGTGACAGCACCAACACCGAAGCCTTAAGCCACTACACCATCAGGGAACTCCCATCTCTTACTTCTTGAACAATTGTATCTTTGTTATTTGTCTTGCCTCTTATATTGATTTCCCCAACCCACTAGCATCCTATTCCCTGAAGTTTTGTTCTCTCCCATTCTCATTTGCACTATCTTCTTCCTTTCTCCTGCTCCTCAGCTCACTCTCCTCCCACATATCCACTCCTCTTCTCTCCTCTCTCCAGGCTGTAGTGTCCTCAGAAACCTGACTATTTCCATAGCTTCACCTGTTCCCTATATGAAGATAAGTCATTTTAGATTCAGGAATACCCTGCTGTCCAGCCTTCTATGTGTGTATCCATCAGCTTGCTAAACTTCAACCTTAAACTCATTATGCTAAATTAAAATAATCTGTCATCTCAAGTCTACTCCTTCTCTTCTATCCTCTCTTTCTTTGATGGTGTCATTATATACCTGTCATCCAGAATTAAATTATCAGGGTCATAACTGTTCTCCATCACTGTCAACATCGAATAATTTAGTAAATTCTCATATCTACTTTTCTCACTTTCTGTACTATCAGTTATTGTCTTCATTACACTCACTTCCAGTAGCTCCTCATCAAGTCACCCTCTTTCTCCTACTGTCAACCTATCCTGTGTGCTCCTATTGCCATAGTCTTCTTGAAGCGCCACCCTTCCTTAGTATTTTCCAAGACCCCCTGCTAGCTACATATCATGTTCTAGGTCCCTAGTCTTACATCAGAGGTCCACAAAGATTGGGTTCCAACCTTGTCACCCTCTGTATCCTTTTATATGTTCTCTACTCCAGCCAAACTGAATTTCTTATAATCTTTGTATATCTGTGTTTCCTGATATTTTTCCACAGTGTTTCCTCCACCTATTTACCTTGTTTATTTTTTCACTCTTTAACAACACTTTACATATAATAAGTAGATTAAAAACTACTGAGCAGATAAGGTAGTATCAAGTGCAATATTGTAGACAAGAAAACCATATTATTTAAGGAATTCATTTTGGAGCTAGCCACATTGTCAATAATTTTGTGTTAAAAAATTATAAGCTACTAATGAATTTGAGATAATACTGAAATGTTAGATGTGTGTGTATGTGGAGGCATATTTATACCTTTTTCCTTGCCGATTCTTGTTATGTTCCAGCAAATTGATAACAACTAGCAGGAGTAACCATAAAATGTAAATTAAAAGAAGGCTTACTTTTCCTCTTATTTCATCTTTAAGGTCTTACTTTTTTTTTTTTAATCTCCAAAACAGCTTTTACTTTTAAATTTCAGTTAATTAATTTCTTGAAAAGCACAATGAGTTTGTAACTAATTATAGAAGCAAGGACTAGTAATTTCTTTTGTAAAGGCTCATAATTAATGAAAGTTATAACTTTTTTATAAACAGATGTGATGGATCACTTTTGTTGCTATTTCTTTTTCTTTTATTGCATCTCTGTTTTTTGTTTTTGTTTTTGTTTGTTTGTTGTTGTTGTTTGGATGGAGCCCTGGCTGGGAATCGAACATTTCTGTTTTTAAAGTATTAAAATGAGCATTTTCATTCCTCTGTGCATGTTGACATTGTTCTCTTACTGTTCTCCCATTTGCTTTCTTACTCCTAATACTTACTTTTAATATAGACATGCCCTGTAACATACAGTAGCCATATGTGGCTATTATTCAGGATTGCTTGGCTTGTCTGACCATTCTCCATGCATGTTGCAATTCATTTATTCACCCACTTACTCAGACTCTCATCCAGTCAACATTTATTGAACATCTTTGACTTGCCAGAGACTTAAAGGCTAAATATATAAGTGACTACATGCACACGCACACACATACATACGCTCATCCACGTGTCTCTATGTATTCATGTATACACGTATTTTTAAACAATAGTTGTTGAATCTAAAATTTCAGTTATTTATAGTTAATTTTCTTTTTTGATATCTTTGTCTTAGTTGTCAGATGTTAATTTCTTTTTCACATGTTTCAGTCAGCTGTTAAAACGTCGAAAGGTGTCAGTGCCTTTAAAAATTGAACACCTTTCTGAGGAATTGGATGCATGGAGAGCTTGCACACAGTCCATCAACCAGTGAGTGAATATGACATAAAAATTGGAATACAGAAGGTATTACTTGATATCATAGAAAAATTTGTTGAAATGTGGATTGTCATTATGAATCTTAATAAAGTAATGAATCTTGGTTTAACGTATATTCAGTAATAATTTACAATGGTGATTTTCTGCCTTTTCTAAATCCTTTGTTTTACTGTATGTTAAGTCTCAAGTTAATTTGACATAATCTATAAAAACAGGCTAAATAGTGGTCAGGGATTGTTTCTAATCTAAATCTTCATAATTCTATGATTCTACAAAAATGAAAATGTAATGTCTATTGAAAATATAGATCATCAGAAGAATCTCCATATACACCCCCTTCTGAGTCACAAAGAATGGTTTATGCAACTTTACTAAAGAAACTAAAAGAAGAACCACTCAAAGTAACTATTGGACCAGATTATGTGACTGGATCAAATCTTCCCAGTCATTCTGATATTCACATCTCTTGTTTTACGGGATTAAAAATCCAGGTACAGCCTAATGGCATGTATAAATTGTGAATTTTCATCATTTTAATTTGTTTTATTATTTTTTTGAAATGTTATCTTAAAATAAGCATAGTCTGAATAAAATTAGGTACCTCTAAAGAGGCCTGAGGCCCAGAGAGAAGACATTCCCCTAACACTTCCATATTTATAAATGGTCTCTTTCTCCTTAAAATAAATTTAAATATTAATGTGTTATTATCATAAAAGCAATTCATGTAAAAACTATACCTAGAAAAAAAATTATTTGTATACTTAGTAACAAATATTTGAAAATACATATAGATCATATTCTTAGGGATATTAAATAAGAAAGACAAAGCAACTATCAACACAGTTACAAATTATTACATCTCAATAGATTGAATTTAACTTTATAGTCTCAATTTACATTATATACACTCAAAGAAAGCAATTAAAAACTGATAGATGTATAATATATTATTGATATATTATGCATGTTTTTGCATTGACTTACTGAACTTTTCAGCTGTGATTACTGGGATCAAACATAAGGGATGGATAATTGCCAAAGAATGGTCCCTAATGTGTAAGCAACATAATGATGGTGAATGATGTAAGAGCCTGTCATTTTGCCCCAGGGGGGACATTATCTCCAGAAAAGAGAAGTCTTTATCATTTCAGAGCTAGGTGTCCCCATAAAGTAAAGCTGGATCCCCATGAAATGCTAATTGAGACTACAAATTGGACAGAAAGAACTCCACCTCCCAGTAATAGTCATATTTTACTGAGTCAATTATTTTATTTTGATGTAATGTGGCTAGTTACATTTCTAACACTGACATATCAGGACAACAGAGAAAGGTGTTTTGGGGGATCTCTACTTAAAACAAATGAAACAGCTTGCAACTAATGTAAACCCTAACTAATGTAAACTTGACACTGCAAACTAATTAAATCTTCAGAACACACTACGTTCCAAAAAACAGACGAAACAAATGTGTGTGTGTGTGTGTGTGTGTGTGTGCCTATAGATACATAGATGTGTGTATGTATATGCACATTATCTGCTTATGTTCAGAGATGAACCAAAGCACTAAATTCAGTAACATAATTAAGAGCGAAAACATAATGTAATTTTTAGAAGATATCTTCAGTGCTACTCACTGCCCTCTGGGTACTATTTCTAATACTTGATTCCTCTGTATTTCTTTCTACTGGTTCTTTTTCTCCATCTGAAAGGGCAAATGACCTTAAAAGATGTGCTGTCTAACCTCTCTGTATCCAAACTACATTAGGAAATAATCTCTTCATTACCTTACACACACACTAAGATACAGATAACTAAGCTAGATTGAGTGCTACCCACCCAGGGTATTTCTTTCTCAATAAAAAATTAATGTGTACTGATAGAACTGTGAAATTATAAGTACTTATGAATAGGAAGTTGTTTACTTCATCTGATGGATCTTCTAGTACCTAAAAATAATTTAACAAGTTGTGTCATTTGAAATCATAACCAAAAACCTGGTAACTTTAGACCATAATTAAGAAAATATGTTTTTTTTAATTTTTTTTAAAATCATTCTTTCCCTTATGAAAGCTAGGAAATATACAGGGTCCGGAAGAAGTAGCACCTTTTTTAAAGTAGTTAAAATTGTTATGTTATAGAATTCCATGCTTATGATTTTGTAGTAAAAGATTTGGTATAGATTATCAGCTCATAAAAGAGGGTGTTACTTCTGCTGGACCCTTTAAATGAAAGGGTTGTTTTTTTTTAAATTTAGTTCTTCAGAACTACCCTTGATATACAAAATAAATAAATGATAAATATGCTAGTAAATCACATAATTGCATGATTTTTAAATTGTATAGACATAAATACAGTAGTATGTTTTTTATCTTCTGGAGAGTAGGTTCAGAGTTTCTGGCATAAATAATTTTCCCAGCTAAATGATTAAAATAGTGAAGTATATTTAAGTCATATATATCTTTATAAAATGTTAACTTTGTGGTAATTAATAGGTTAACAATACCTGTTACCATTGATAGTACTACTGTACTTAATTCAACTTATACAACTAAATTCCATTTTGAAAAATATCAGGGTATAACATTAAGGTATTTTAAAGGTTTCTATATTGGTTGCAGTTCAAAAAAAATAATTTTTCTCACATTTTTAGATTTTCTATCATCTTTGCCTAAATATCACCTGTCATTATTTATTAGAGTGATTGTTTCTGGAAGTTTAAAAACAAGTTACGAATTCATCTCATCTTCTCTTTCCTCAACTCTCACTATGTGCAGGGCCCTGTATATTTCCTTGAAGATGGGAAATCTGCTATCTCATTGAATGATGCTTTGATGTGGGCAAAAGTGAATCCATTCTCACCTTTAGGGACTGGAATACGACTCAACCCATTTTAATAGAAGGTTTTTTTCTATGTTTAATTGTTCGTTTGTTTGTTTAAAGATCTTTTGTGGATTAGTATTAATTTAACCTTTGTTGTCCAACAGCCAAATGTTGAGAATAAAGGAGGAAGTGGAAAATAACAACTGATTTTACTCATTAACTTCAAGAAAAAAATATTTATACTTTTTTAAAGAAAAATAGGTATCTCCTTTATAAAATGTAATAGCCATATTTGGGAGGAAAGTGATATTTAAATTATAAAGACTGAATAATCTAAAAAAGCATATAAAGTTTCACAAAGTATAAAACATACCCAAATATTATACTGTGGAAACATTGAAACATATAAAATAGTGCATCACCTGAAATAGTGCTTGGCCACATAGTAAGTACTTAATGAATATTTTAATGACTGAATATCTCAAAATACCAAAATGGAAAGTATATACAACTGGTCATTAGGTTAAGAAACACTTATATTGCTCTCTGTTTAATGTATAGTAAACTGCCAGTTTTAACTCATATTTAATAAAAGTTTTCAGTTATAACTTTAATATGTATCAATAAATGGATTCACAAATACATTTGAGTTTTATTTTTCTGAAAGAAAGCATTTCCAAAGCTTCTATCAGAAATTCAAATATCCAATTATAAAGAAACAGATTAAATAAGCATGAAAAAAATTGAAAGGTGAAAAACACAAAATGCAGTCAAATCTGTATAAGAATTTGCATTTAATAATTATTTTAAAATATATTTGATATGTGTAAATATTAATTTTAATTAATGCACTTAGTATCTCATAATTTCTAATAGACTTATTAACTCTAACTCATAATTTATTTAAGAAAAATTAGTTTGGAATAAATTTCTGTTAGTAAAAAGGATATTAGTTAATTTTGGATAATTTTGTAAATACAAGTTTTTAAAATATTTATTAAAAGAATAAAGCTATAAAAAATGATTGAAGCACGACTATAAGTATTTCAATTGTTCTAGAATTCTGACTTTGAAATTTATGAAATTAGTGCATGCTAGAAAGAATAGTACCTTGCTACCCAAGTTGTTTTACAGGACTTAGGGATGTTTTTGTCTAAAGAGTAAACTCATATAACTAGAGTAATTGTGGTTTATGTTATCTTAAACTTGTTGCATTGAAAATATTTAAAATTTTTTCAAACAAACTTCTTAAAACAGAATACAATATATGTTATATACCTATTACATTAACCACTAACTCCTCAAAAAGACATTATAGACTTAAATTCCATTTTATAAAAAAAAATTGACATTATAGTAGCAAATATATGCAACCCAGAGATGCAATGGGTAATATAAAGTATATCTGAGAAATATTTTTTTAATCTTTAGTGATATGTGTAACTCAGTTTTTTTAGGTGAGGAGGATTATTAATTGGCATATATATGTACTAAAATTTCCTCACTTAAAAATAGGAGTATAAATCCAATTATCATTCTCCATTTTGTTTTAAAGAGATGAAGTTTATCTTTTGTGCTTTAAATACTTCAAAAGATATCATTGAGTTTAAATTAGTATATAAATAATTGTTACCTTCTGTATTTTTAATGAATGCAGAAAAAAAATTTTATGTATAAAACACTAAAAAAATCATATAACACTTTAGCATATAAAGACAAAAGAGAATAACCCAATTTCTGTCTGAAATCTAATTGGATTGATTCAAGTGCAGTTCTGTATTCTTTGTTATCCATAATGTTCTATATCTTAATATTAATTTTAACTTAATTTTTTATGGAATTATAATTGTCATTTGGCTATGTCAATCTGTATATATTGTGCCTTAATATGAAAAACAAAGCAATTTTCAAAATTTATGTATTTTTTCATTGTTAAATTTCATATGCATGAAAATGTAAACAAATAATATGAACTTATTTTACTATTTGAAGATGTCCATATTACCAATAACGTGTACAAATTATTTTGCAAATTTAAATCTGCCTTTATGAAAGAAGTTTCATTAGACAATGATTTTAAAAGCATTAGAAAAGTATTTTGCTACAAAAATTACTATGTAGTTAACAAAATTGCAATATCATAAAGTACATCTTGTGAAAATCTGTGATTTTTATGTCAATCAAAATTAATGAAAAAAATATATATATATTTCCAAAAAAAATCATCCAGGTATCTTCAGGAATGTGGTTGTATTAGAGCAATGGCTGTAGTTTGTTGTCCTTATGACAGAAAAATTAATACCATTTTGGTCTTAATTTAAAAAATATTCTGAATGTAGTAAAAGTCTCACAAATTACTTGTAAAATTTGGGATTTCATACTAGTGTACTAGTTACACAGAAGGTATCTTTATAGTCAACTCTTATTCTTATTGTATCATCTTTTTTGTGACACGTTTCTAAATAATTGAAAAACTACTTTCATGCTGAATTTAAGTACCATATGACTATTATAATATGGTATGCAGTTATATAAATTTTCATGTATGTATTTCAGGTCCTTATATTTTAATAAATACTGCAATTTAAAGCCAGATGTGACATCGTTAACTGCTAAGATGAATTTGTCTTTTCCCCAGAAACATCATTGAGAGAACACTATTTCCCCCATGAATATTCCAAGTCATCAGAAGTGTGAAAGGCTGAGCTGTCCATCTGGATTATTACCCTACTTGGAAACCTAGAAAAGTCACTTTAGCAAACGGTTCAGAAGGAAGATTCTCCATGTGCAGGAAACACTGACTACAGTAAACCCCCAAATTATATAAAAGAGAAAATCAGGCTTAGTAACGAATAACAGCCTATCAGAGAGGCTTTCATTCCCATGATAAGCATTCTGCCAATTGATTGAAAAGGTTCTTTTCCTGCAGGGGCTGCTGTAACTCCTAGAAAACTTCATTGCATGCTTCTGTCAAAGGATCTTTGACAGAAGGAAGTAAATGGCCTTCCTATGATTTCTCTGTAATGTTGGCTTCTGTTGACACAGCTCATCCTCCAGAAGGTCTTGAGGTTACCTACACTGACCATACCTGCTATCTTTATTTATTTATTCACTATGGAATGAAGCTTTCAGACCATTTTATGTTTTCACAGCTCTCCACAGGTCCCACAGGAGACGAAACTTAACATAGGTCATGAGAGATAAGCCTGTTCAGGAGATTGAACACAAAGTCAAGAGAATAAACAAACATATTTGACTATTTACCCAAATCTAGTCTTTTTTTCAGGATATTTTCCCCAGATGAGCTTCAGAAGACTTGTTTCTAAAACCCTTTCCTAAGAAACTATGTTTTATAGGTTACAAAATTATTCCCATAATTTTCTACTTTAGATTTGGAGTGCAAGGCAACAGGTAAATAACCAATAGCTGGTTAAGATGTGCCTCTGGACTGAATCTTTTACGTCTGATAAAACCAGATCCTAAACACATTCCTAAGAAGTCACCTATTTCACTAGGGCTCTCTTTACTAAATATAATAATCTACTCAAAAATTAAGCAAGGACGTTTCTGGAGGTAGAGATTTGAATGAAACTGTCTATACCTTCAAAAATGCAGAAAAACTGATGAGTTTAGCTGGAAATTCACAAACATGTCATGGGATTCACTATTAGTAATGTTTATCTTGGAAGTCAAAGGAGACTGTTAAGGAGATGACATAAAAATATGAATGATTCCAGTTGAAGAAAAATTTCCAGATATGAATGTAAAGTTAACAAGATAAGATATATGAAAGATAACCAGTCTTTCAGGATATCAACCTGCTTTTGTTTCCCGTCACTAAAAAATATGGGCATGACAGTAACCAGTAGGAATTTTTAAATTGAATTAAATGGATTACTAAACAAGAGAACCAATTTCCAAGTAAAGCTTCGTTTTTATTCTCCACAACTCAGTTATCAATAGGAAGGACACCTATCTTTAAATATGGTTTAAATAAGGTTATTTATGGAGGTGAGCAAGACTTTCTATGGGCCAATGTATAATAAAATTTATTCAGAATAAATTTTTTTATTAATGAATGTGATGTATAAATACATAGTATTAGGCAAACTAATAGCTCTTTTCACTTCTAATTAGGAAAATATTACAAAGTAGAATCACCATTCCTAAAAAATGAGAAAATACTTTTACTTGTCATTGGGGAATTATGTTTAACCATACTTTCAAACTTATTTTTGCTCATTATGTACTAATTAATTTGATCTTGTAGTTTCAACTGTACCTGGAACAGGTGTTTTTAATAAATGTTATTGAGTGGAAATGAAAAAACAAACATGTTTTTCAGCCCAATTATGGATAAGCACCACTTTAATTTACTTATTATTGAAATATATCCCAGACTAGGTGATATTCCTTTAGCATTGCGAGAGACGGTGGCATCACTTCTTCAAAGTCATTAGACAGGTGCTTTTTGAGGTTACTTTTTCATGTTTCTGGTAGGTTTCATAGCCGTTGTAAAAGAAGGCATTCCAGCTTGCTTCACTTGAATTGTTTTAAGTGAATTACCGCCATTACCTGTATTTGCTAGAATATTTAAATAAATGAAATTAAAATCAAATTGTAGTTATTAAATGTTTGCACAACCATCAAAGTTTCCAGTACCTCAAGCATGTACAATGACAGCCAACAGACTGAGCACAGGTTAATCGAAATCCTGGTAAACAGGATATTTAAAGCATGCATTATAGTATTCATAAATAAAACACCCAAATGTCACCCCCCTCCAAAAGTCATCAGCAGTGCCTAAAAATATCCAAGGCTTATTTTGGTGCGTGTGCTATTGAACATGACTCAGTTATTTTTAAATGTTGCTTCAGAAAGCAGCTGAGGCAATAGTGCCACGATTTTAATAGTGCATAGATGTGGCACATACACATAATTCATAATTCAGTTTCTGGAACTCTGATACACTGAGGTATCCAAGCTGACCACCTAGGCCTTTTAGGTCACTCCCTCAGTTCTAGAGTCAGGGGCCAGTGGCAACTAAAATATTTATATTCTCTTGGCCCAGTATTTTGTTAACACAAAGTTTAGATAAACAAATAGAGGTAAAGATTTACATAAACAGTGTTTAAAAAAAAAGAAATGAAACAAAGGTAACAACCTGTCTTATAACTCCTTTTCACCACCCCATTTGATAATTAGAAGCCTTTCAGATAAACAGCCTGTGAGTTCAGTGCCATTAAGTACAATCTTACATGGTGAAACACAGGGTCCAGCACAAGTAACACCCCTTTTTTTATGAGCTGGTAATCTATACAAAATATTTTATTACAAAACCATTGGCATGTATGATTATGATTTTGTAAGAAAATAATAATTCTAATCCAGTGTTACTTCTGCCAGACCCCATAGAGTTCAGTTTCTGCTGTCTAGTCCTTGCCTCTTCCCCTTCCCTTAACTTTCATGTTCACTAACCTGAACTAATCACCCTACTCTTTTATCAGAAACAATGGAAATGAAATCTTTTTAACAAACTTGGGAAAGAAAGTAACTTAAAACTTAGCAAAACAACTCTCATCAATATAGTTGCCAAAGTCAAATCCACACCATTTATTCCTGTTATCCCTAGATGGAGAGACTGCAAGTATCTAAAACAGGATTGAAAGAAGTAAAAAGACAGAAGCATGTTCCTTGCTATCCTCCTTGGCCCTGTTCAGGGCAGACCCCCATAAGCTCGTCATCCATTTTGAAAAGGAGAGATAAATATTAATACCACTGACATGAGAGGGATTCAAAAAAGCACTGAGAGAACAAAATAGTAGGAGTTATAACAGCTCATACATTGTTAAAATTGTAAAAGCAGGAATTCATTCTATGTGGAGTCCTGATCTAGAATAATAACAGCATAAAATTTTTCTAAAAACTCATGTGAACCTTGAAAGTTTTCTGAAACGATAACAAGGAATTCCAAGTATCAGTACGCATCACTTTTATATATGGTCCTTTGCATCTGTTTCTTACACAGAAAGGAAACCCTGCTGTGACTCATTACTACTTCTACCTTTCCTTTGCAGGTCCCCAAGCAAGTAGTCAGGTCCTTTCCCCTGCCCAGTCAGTTAGCCACAAAGGGAGCAGGGCAAGAAGGAACTCACCTGCAGCCTGGTCCCCAGGCCTCTCCGCCCATCCTAACCCCACCCCCCGCTGCCCTAACTGACCTGGCTTCGGCTCCCCACTGCTGGAAGGTTCAAGGATATCCCTAATGGGAGACGGTTGAAGGAAAGGATGTGTTTCCAAAAATTGGAAGTGAACTGACAGCTGCATTTTTGTTTTCATAGAAACAGTATTATTTGTTTCTGTTGGGTTCTATAATACTGATACTGTGCCTCAGACAAATGAGTTAAAGGGGTTTTCGTGGACTGGCTTAATCTCTAGATATTAAAAGTGTGCTGAGGAACAGTATTTCTACAAAGGCATTGGCAAAGCAAAATTAAATAATAATGATGTATAATCAAATAGAGTTTGGAAAACACTTCATTCTCTACCTCTCTTCAGTATTTCCAATGCGTATTCCTAATAGCATAGTGAGGCTCTCTGGGAAGTCCTAAGTTTAAAAAAAGGAATCCTGGACATTGCTTTCCCAGACCTTATATAAACAAAGACCTTGTAGCCATATGAAATTTTTCTTAAAACTTTACAAAACATGCTCTGTAGCACAGGTCTACAAATATTTTCTATCAACAGCCTGACAGTAAATATTTCAGGCTTTGCAGTGGGGTTGTCAGATAAAATACAGGACATTCACTGAAATTTCAATTTCAGATAAACAATGAATAATTTTTAGTAGAAGTATGTCCTAAACACGTCCCAAAAAGTATTGGTTGTACCATTCTGTGTTTTTATTCACTGAATCTGGAACCCTACTTTGTGGGCTGTATAGTCTCTCCAGCAGCTACCCGGCCCTGCCGTTAGTGCTCAGAAGGAGCTACAGACAAATCGTAAAATGAACAGGCACAATCACATTCCAGTAGAACTTATGAACATGGAAACTTGAATTTCATACAGTTTTCATGTGTTGGGAGATACTATTTTTCTTTTGATAGATTTTTTCAACCATTTAAAAATATAAAAATCATTCTTAACTTACAGGCTATACAAAAACCGGTGGCAGAATCTTTGGCCCTATAGTTTGCTATGGTATAAACGCTTTCAGAATTAAGAGGATTTAAACAAGTGGTTTCTTGTAATACCACTGATTGGGAAGTCTGGGTATGCAAGTATCTGTATCTAAGGACTGATTCATCATCCAACGGCTAGAAAATTGAGGTTTGAGCTTCACCTATTTTACTCTTACCTAAGTGAGGATAAATCAGAATTGAAATAGTAGGTGGGGGCACCCTGGCTTGGGTATGTCCCCTGATGGGACTGGTACTTGGCAGCCCACAGGCCCCCTTCCACCTATCAAAAAGCATAACAACATGCCAACCTACCACATAATTTAGACTGAATAGCTATACCAACATTTTAACTATTTTTAAAATAGCAGAGTTAAAAAATATATTTTAACAAGTAAAATATTAAAAATGAAACAACACAAAAACACTTACATAAAGGAGGAGCAACTCTTTCCCTTGAAATCACTGAATTATATTTGTACCCACAGGCTTGGGCAGGAAGATGATCCAGAGTAGCTTCTCCTACTGTCGGTTTGACATCAAACCATTCTATAAAATATAAACACCAAAATTGTTTCTTAAAAATTCTCTGTGGCCATTGAAAAAATAAAACACCATAATTTAGAAGTTAAGCAAATTATTTAGACGTCTATTTTATCAGATTCCTAAGGGTGGTGTGAATACATAGGTTAATAACCCTCACCCTACTTTGTTCACATATTCGATGCATAAAATAATTGCTTTAAAAAGTTACTTTAAAGAAAATGTCTTTGTTTTAATAGTTTTTTGTAAGTTTTTATTTAATAATAAGATATATGCATAAAAACAATCAAGTCATGTTTACAGCTTGATGAATTTTTAGAGTGAATACACCTTGGGTACCATTACCTGGCTCAAGAAATAGCACCCCAAAACTCCCCTTATTGTCTCTCCCATAGAGTACCCTAAAAAACACTGTCTCATATTCTATCAGAGGTTAATTTGACTTGTTTTTGTATTTCATATAAATAAAATCATACACTAAATATTTCATTTTGCAAATATTTTTATACTATAAAAATGGTGAGTTAAAATTATTTTTGTTCCCTATGTTTCTTATTCACTAATTCTATAAGCTGCCACACTTGGGTCTCAGTTTCCCTGTGCTTCTAAAGCTTCTAAAAATCACTGACTCCTCTGCAGCTCACCCTTCACTGAAGTTTGAAGTATCTAAGGTAATTTCTACTCATCAGCCATGTCCTGCTAATGCTAAAGGCAACTCTGGTGAATAATATTCTCAGAATTGTAATTATCACAATTAATTACTTTGGCTGCTTAAAAGCAGCAGTCTCAAAAATCAAGACTGTTGATAATATAATACTATTCAAGAATCTGAAGGGTTGAGATGATCCATGGCTAAAGAGAAATTGTATTCAAAGGAAGACAAGAGAGATACATATGTGTTACCTTGGCATAAAGATGGACTTTTAATAGATTAACTGCAACAGTTGTGTTTTGTTCTAGAAATCCTAACTAGAACCAATGAGTAGATATAATAATGAGATAGATTAAAAGGGAACATTAGGTATAAAAAAATGATATCTGATTTGAGGTGTTAAAAAAATGACAAAACTAAAATGCTGAATAGCAAAAGAACATAAATGGCATGGGGGCTAGAAGGGTATAGTCAATGTCATAGTGTTTAAGGTCCTTATAGGTTAAGGAAGTGAATAAAGATATTAATTTTAAATCAAGATAAATATGCATGTTAAAATTTCAAGGGTAGCACTAAAAAGAGTAGAAATTTAAAATTTCCAAATTATTAGAGGAGGAAAAGTCTTTGGAAAAAAATTTAACCCCCCCAAAAAAGAGATAGGTGGTATAAAACAAGAAACAGAAAAAGAGAACAACTAAAAAGCACAAAATAATATAAATGCATATATAACAATAAGCAGAATTACTGAATACATAACAATAAAAGTCACAGTAAGTGAAATAATGAAGGTCCGTGTGACAAGATACTTCATAAAAGAACAAATTATAGGACTTGTTTACCAAGTATCAACACTTACTATAAAGCAAGAGTAATTAAGACAGTATGGTGGGTGAGTCGGCACATACAGAGACAACGTCACTAGAGCTCAGAAACGGACAAAAGTACGAGGGCTATATCCAACCATGTAATATGAAAAATAGAGGCATTTATGGCTGGATATTTTCTGGACATCAGTCATATGCATAGGAACTTGAAACATTTGAAATATGAGGGTATCACAAACAAATGGGGAAATAATGTAATATTCAAAAACTGCTATTAACACCATTGATTCTCCATTTCAATTGCAGACAGCACCTTAAACATGAAAGGCTAACCTCTTATATACATGCTTTGCAAATATTTTCACCCATTCCATAGGTTTACTTTTCACTTTCTTAATTATTTCCTTTGCTGTGCAGAAGTTTTAGTTTGATGCAATCACACTTAACCTGTTTTTGCTTTTGTTGCCTGTGCTTTTGATGTCATATCCAAAAAGGAATTGCCAATACCAATATCATGATTTCCTCCTATGTTTTCTTTTGGTAGTATTATGGTTTCAGGTCTTAAGTTTAAGTCTTCAATCCATTTTGGATTGACTTTTTTATATAGTGTGAGATAAGAATCCAGTTTCATTCTTTTGCAAGTGTAGATCCAGTTTTCTCAACACCATTTATTGAAGAGACTACTCTTTTCCCTTTTCTGTGTTCCTGGTACCCTTATTAAAGATCAGTTGACTGTAAATGCATAGATTTATTTCTCGATTCACTATTTTTTTCTATTCATCTATAGGTCTATTTTTATACTGTTTTGATTACTGTAGCTTTGTAGTATAGTTTAAAATCAGACCTTGTGATGCCTCCATCTCTTTTTTTTTTTTTTTTTCTTTTCCCTCAGGATTGCTTTGGCTCTTCAGGGTCTTATATGGTTTCATTTGTATTTAGGATTTTTTTTTTATATATATTTCTATAAAGACTATTGTTGGAATTTGAGAGATTGCATTGAATCTGTAGATCACTTTGGGTAGTATGGACATTTTAATAATATCATTCTTCAAATCCATGAACATGTGATATTTTTCCAATTATTTGTGTCTCCTTTTATTTCCTTATCAGTATTTTATAATTTACAGTGTTAATATCCAAACTATGTAAGGAACTCACACAATTCAATAGCAAACAAATAACCCAATTAGAAATTGGGCAAATGTCTTGAATAGATATTTCTCAAAAGATGTCCAACAGGCATATAAAAAGGTACTCAACATCATTAATCATGATCACTAATTTGGGAAATGCAAATCAAAACCACAATGAGATATCATCACACATCTGTTAGAATGGCTTTTATACAAAAAGACAAAAGATAAAAAGTGGTAAGAATGTGGGTAACTGGACACACCTGAATAATCCAACATGAACTTCCTATTTTACGATCTGCAGCTTTAATCACAGCTGTGAAGGTTTTTTGCATGTACCATAACATATTCACAGGTTCTAGGGATTAGGGCATGGAAAACATAGGAAACATTCTGCCTACTACAAAGTTTGATAAAATCAACTAAATTAAAGAGACGAAATATATATAAATTAAACGGAATAGCATAAACAGTAATGTATAGATAAACTTTTTTAAAATCAAGAGAATTATAAACAAAGGCAGCAAGACAATGGTCACTCTTGGGAAGAGAAGAGAATGCAATCAGAACACACATAGGAGAATGAAAAGGTATTGATAATATTCTATTAAGTTACAAAAGAATACATAAATGTATGCTCATCGATCTTTTAATTATACATATACATTATACATATGTATGCATGTATGATAAATATCCCAGACAAAATTTCAACGTTTGAAAACAAGAAGATTTAATATAAAATTCTACAACAGGATTAATAATATGAATTCTTTCTCTACTCACAAATTCATTAGTAGAACAAATCAAAGAAGAGAAACAGGAAATGGAAGAACAGAGAGTAAAGAGAAGACAAATCGAAATATCTCACAATTTGTAGGGGAGGTTGCTTGCTTTGCTATCTTTTGGGACCCTGATGGCAAATGCTTTGGATGCTTTGAGAATTATTTCAGTCATACTTCTGGAAAGTTCTGGAAAGTTGCTGTGGGTTACCCCAGTCAACCTTACCGTCTAAACACCAACAAGGGTGCTACAGAAAGGATAACACTGACCACACTTGAGAGCATCTACACTGAATCATGGTAGTCCAGGCTTTTCCTAAAATACGTATACCCTAATGAACTCTTAAATGTCCCCATCCCCTTTAGTAACTTGATATGTGAACGTTCGATTTCCCACAAAATTTTATGTGAACGAATTTATTGAAAAGATTTTCTAAGAAGTGTCCATACACTATGTTAACCTAGGCTTTCATAAAAAAGAATGAATTATAAACCACTGCAATAATCATAATTCACTTCACTGCTAGCATAAGAGAAGTATTTTCTGGTAAAAAGCAGAAATGAGATAGTGGCAGACTTTTCTGTCAACTGTGCACGAGATAAACATCATTAAACTTAGAAGAACTCAGTTGAGTATTTGCAAGGAACTTACGTGGATACAATTTTCTGCTTAATTTTCTTTGTAACATTTGCAAAAGGAAGAGGAAATCAATTTTAAGTTCATTGGTGAGCATGTTGGGATTACTTATTAATTCTGATAACCTAATGTTATCTTTAATCAACTTTGAAGCTGTAGATCTGGGAACCAAGGGCAAACGCATCTGGTAACTGTAGTCTGTGAAATTCACAAAGTCCTCCTGGATACTTTTAATTCTGAAAATATAAAAATAAAATACTATATGCCACATTTAGGAATGAGATAGTATCAAATGTTTCATATTAAATTATATTACTAGAAAATTCCAAATAACTCACTTTCGATGTGTTAACAAGGTATAAACCTCTTGTATCAGTATTTCAGGTACTCCAGCTTTACAATGAATTGTTCCGTAGACTAGTTCTTTAGGTAACGTGATATTCTTTTTGGCCAGAAACTTTAATAGTAGAAAGAAAATATTTTCATTCTAAGAATTTTTATAAAATCTGCAATTACTATGAATTTGCTTTAAGCTTCCTTTTATCTCAACTACTTTTCTGATTTTAACATGTTAATTATTAAAAACAAGTTGTTATTCTACACCAAATCCATTATATCCCACTCCAATTTGAAATGAATACGCTCATCTTCATAGGTGACGCATGACATAAACTTTAATAACCTGCTTTTCAATACAAGTTGCCAATTCAGTAGTATTGTAGCCTAGCACACACTGTGAGACACGTATACAGCAGGGGCCTGAAAGTAGGTATACAGTATAGTTTATTTGCATTTTATTGCATTGTTTATTACATTTACGTTTATGTAACAGTGTTTAATCTTCTAATTGCTCAAAATGTCTTCCATCCATGTTGCAACATTCCTCAAACCTGTCCAGTACACTATGACACAAAGTATGACACAAATTCTGGTCTATTGTGATGAAGTTCATTGATTCAACTGTATACCTACTTTTAGGCCACCCTGTAGATAAAAATTCAAGACATCAGGAGCACGTCTTTCAAAACACGAACTTCTTAACAGTTAAAATTTCAATGATTGCTAATTTACCTTTTCCAACTGTGCCCAGTTACCCAACTTGACTTTTAAAGAAGTTCCATTTTCAAAAGATGACAGTTTAAGTTCCCAGGGGTAATATATGGTGAATATTTCTGCTATCAGGAAGCCATTTGAAAAATCTCTGATCCATAGCAATAAGGAAATGAAATAAAATGTAGTTACTCATACAGTTGGTATTATTTTACAGTTAACACGAATCTCATCCTCTGTATTGACAGCAGGTAACATGTCCAGGGCCCCTGAAGAGCCTTGACTATTTTAATGTTTTTGTTGTTACCAAAAGCATTCTATATCAGCTTACGCCTAAAATGTAATGACTGATAGATTGAATGGATGGATGAAATGCTTTGCCACATTGTTTTCAGGCTCACTCCGTATGGGGGCAGGTGTGTTTGTGGGTGTGGTGAGTGGGCGACATAGGACACACTAGGTGGGCAGCCCCCGTGGGGCGACAGGGCAGCGGCAGGAAGCAGGTGGGTGCGGACTGGGGTTGCTCAAACCGGGCACCCGCCCAGGTGGCCTGGACCCGCACCTATTGATGTTTCTAGGGAAGAAGGTGAGATCCAGGCTCTGGAGCCAGCGCAGGAGGGACGGAGACAGGCGGGAGCTCTTCGGCGGATGCGGATAGACGAGACACTTCTTAGGTCTCCCTAGGACAGGAGCTGATGGCTCTGACAAAAGTGACGATGACTTAGGTAGGGCTGCCGCCGGCACTGTCAAAAACCCTTCTCCTCGGCGGGAAGCAGCCATGTTGCTTCTTGGATTTCTACGGAAGCAGCAATGGGGCGGGGCTTCGTGGGCGGGGCCTCATGGGGGCGGGGTCTCAGCAAGGGTGACCTGGGTCTGGCGGGTCCCCAAACTTGGGGACCCGACGCTCTGGGTTTGGAGATGAGATTCTTGGACCTATTGGGTGTGGGTGAGGTCTGGGAAGCTTAAACGTTGGATAGAGTTTTCAATTTCACATTTAGTGGGCCTTACTATTATAATTTAGAGCTACCCCCATCCTTGCCACCCCTTGAAGTTTTCATTTTAGATCTTGTGTTTTCTCCTTGGGTGAAGACCTATTTTCAGTCAAGCAAAGAGGAGGGTGTGAGCTGTCTCCAGAGGAAATGGACAGTTTTTATTTGGAAACTAGAAACATGGTATTTTTCTTCTAAAGGCCAATGAAAACTCTTTAAAATTAAAATTAATTCATGTTTAATGTCTACAATATTTAACGTAACTATTTCCTTAATTATTACATTAAATGTTCATAAAAAGTACATATTTGTGAGTTAGAGTTTCACACTTCACAAAGATACCCCAGCGTGCATGGTTCATTCATTCAACAAATCTTTATTGAGTCCCTATTATTATGTGCCAGACACTGATCTAATCAATTGGGATTTACCAGTGAACAATGCAGACAAAAAAATGATTGTAGAGTCGGCATAGACTATTATAATTTAAATATTTACACAACAAAGTTATTAAATTCTTTTAAAACTTTTGTAGCAAAACCTCACTGTGTAGGATTAAATATGGAGTCTTGATAGTGGAGCCACATATTTCATTCAATGTTTATTCATATAAGGTTTATTAAGAAAGTAAACAAATGTGAAATTGCATATGTTTGAAAAGAAAAACAAAAATGATGCTATACAAGTGCTTTCTCTTTGCCCAGTGAAGCTCTTCATGAATGACTCATTCATTCAATACATTTTCTTTGAGGAAGTTATTCTGTGGTGAGCTACACACTAGATCTTACTATCCAATGTGGTAGCCACTAGCCACATGTGGTTATTCAGATTTAAATTTAAATACATTTAAATAAAATAACTCTAGCTACATTTCAGGTGCTCAACAGTTACTGCAGCTAGTGGCTACCATATTGTACAGTACACATACAGTTCTATCATTTCAGGAAGTTCTAATGAACAATTGTGCACTAACTTATTTACAGAAGATACAGAGATATAAATACCTGTTAAAAGAACATGTACACTGAAAAGCTCTGCCATGGTAAAAATATATTCATATCAGGGAGGAAGCAAGTAATTTGGCCTGACACAGTCTCAGAGGAGGTGACCTTTGATTTGGATCTTATAAGGCAGTATTTTGAATTGGTTAAGACACAGGTTTTAGAAGATGAACTCTACTTTTTATTAGTTATGTGACTTTGGACAAGTTGTTTAACCATTTTTAGTTGTAAAATGTGGAAATAAATAGGGTATACCTCATAGGGTTATGTTAAGAATTAGATAACAAGGGTGCAAAGAGTGTAGAACCGTGTGCAGCACATAGTAAGTGCTCAGTAAATACTATGAATCGTTTCTAAAAATGATAATGGTAATTTGTGGAATGAAGAAGAGTGGAGAAATTCCACACCAAATGGCTAATGTGAAGAAAAAGCATCGATGATATATATGGTCTAACATAGAGTTTTTTTACCCTTTTAGGCTTTAGCATGAGGGTTAACCCAAGATTTAAGTGATAATGGCCAGAGAGGTGGATTAGGACTGTAGATTGAGGACAAATTGAGAACAGTCTTGCTAAGCAGTTAGAGTATTTTCTGTAACAAATGTGTCCCTTGGTAAGCAAATAGGTCGCCATTCCAAACACACCCTTTATTCAGCCCTGTGGAGTTGGAGGTCTCCAACGCAGTTTCTCCTTTGCTAAGCGTTTTATTAAATTCTGCCAATAGGGGGGGCTAGAGAAAGAGAGAGACCAGGAGGAGAGAGCAAGTGGGAAGGGATTTGTTTCCCCTAGTCTTGCTGCTCCTCTGGATGTCACCACGGCAACAAAGCTTCCCCTGGCAGTGGCAACAGGTTCCTGTCTCCGACGATTTTTAGCACTCCTGGAGCAGATTTCATCATACTCCCTTCAGAGGTTTTTGAACCACTGAGAAGTGGCCCTCAGTCCGAGTCCCAGATTTTACTGGAGGATGGCTCCTCTGAGCTCCGAAGCGTCAGCACTGGCTGTGTCCTCACCCCGTTCAAGTGAATCTATAGGACTTTTTCTCCATGTTTTAGGTTCTTAGAACCCCAGCTTCTTCCTTTTGTTCTGTAGTAGTAGGAGTGGCAATTCCTTCCCAAATCGCTTATCTCTGCTAAGTTGATGCTCCCTTTTTAGTTTTTTAGTTCTTCCACATCTGTTTAATCATTTCCATAAATGAAGTTTTTGTTGTTGAACTGGATGCTGAGTGCTAGATGCATTGCTTCATCTGGAGTGAGGTTGCCCTCTACCAAAAGCTCATCTATATCTTCCTCAGGCATCTAAGGAACTTCCTGTTTATCAGATCCAGTCAGCATGCTATCACGGAGAGAGTGAACCGGCATAATGTTTTGTGGAAGGTTAAGACACTCAAAGACCTGTGCTGATCTTAGGGCAAAAAGCAAGAAAATTGATTTGACCTACAGCAGGACTGTGAATATGAATTATCCATCCCGTTAGAAGCAAACTGCTTTGGTGGTTCTTGCAGATTGTTACCGAGGGGGAAAGTGCTTTTCAGATAGATAGCAGAGTAATAGTTGCTATGGATGGTGGTGGTTTATTCCAGTAAAGATACTTCAAACGGAAAAGCAACTATAAGTGAGGTTGCCTTCTGATTAATAAATTTACAATAATCCATAGTCAACCTCTAAGATCTGCCCACTACGCATCAGTCAAACAGCTATCAAAGTCAGTACTTGTTATTGACCTATCACAAGGAAATATAGAGCTTGATTTGATACAAATATTTTATTGAGTGAGAAACAAACTATTCTCAAACAGGGAGACTTCCAAATGAAAGCGGTTACAAGCTAGCTTTCAGATGCTACAGAGCAGTTTAAAAACCACTGTGACTGGTTACCATGATGAAGAAGTAACTTTTCACACTTATACTTGCTCCTACCAACCTTTCTAAGTTTAAAGGCATAGCCCTAAAAATGCAATAAACGAAACATCAATTGGAAATGTTATTTATATTTAAATAGAACTATAAACTTAAGAACACATCTGCTACTTATATTACTACAGTACACTCTCAGTAAACCAGCACCTATGGGGATTGGTAGATGTTGGAAAATGTAAGTAGATTCTCCATTAACTGGAACTAAAGCAATTGGCACTCTCAAGCAACTGGCAGAAAATTTTTGCTGGTTGCTTGATTGTATCGGTTGCTTGATTTTTGATAAACACAGTCTGTTGTATTTAAATTTTTACATTCCAATGTCAGTATCAACCTCTTAAAAATAACTGCAACATAATTTACTTAAATATTTTAATAGCTCAGATGCTAAAGTTTGTTTCAATGATTTTGGTGCTGAGAGTCTTTGTTATTTTATCACCCCTCAGGGTGATTCACTTTATCGTATTCAGGCCAGGAGCGTATTAGAAGCATTTTCTTCAATAGCGTATTCAAAATCTATTTGGCCATTTCATGTCTCCATCTATATAGATGAAACTGTGGATAATTTTCATCCCTGTAATTGTAATTACAACTCGAGGTCAAATCAGTTACAATTGATAACTATAAAGGGCTATAACCATCACTTAACAAATGAAAATGAAAATAGGAACATATATCTTTCTCCTTCCATAAATACACGAAGACTTAAAATTAAACATTTCTAACTACACGCACTATGAGTTTGTATAAAAATGAAGATCTACTTTGTGGCAAATGCATGAGGCCATTGGATCTTATATTCTGACTGCTAAAAGTTAAACATGAAAATTCATATATTAGACAAGTAACTATTACTATAGCACACAAACTCAAAAATCTCAGTGCTTAACATATTACAAGGTTTATTTCTTGCTGACATTTCATTCTACTTAGGTCAGTGGGATGGAGGTGTTTGTCACAAGGGAGTCTCCAGACTAGTGCAAATTTCCCCACCTGGAACACGTGGCTGCTGAGTTTGGTGCAGCAAAGAAAGAAAGAGAAGGATACACACTGGCTCTTAAGTCTCCTAGGCTACAGATAACGGGTCACTTCTGCTCATGTCCCCCTGAACGCTCACCCTAGCTTTGTGAGAGGCCTGGGAGAGCAGGGGAGCACACGGGCCAGCACTAGTAATCTCTCCTGTGGGCACCTCTTCCTGTGTGATGTGCTGCGTTTCCGGAAATAAGAGAGTCGTTCTGTTGCTTTTTCTTGAAAATGCAGTGATGACTCAGTTTGGAGGATTCTAAGAAATGGTCTCAAAGATTTTATCTGTCATAATATTTCTTTACATTTTTTTCTCATTATTCTCTTCTGGTTAACTCAGAATTTTGACTTTACGTAGCTGGAAGACTTACAGTCTTAAAAACTGGAAGAAATTCCCTGCTCGTGGAAAAACAGCATGTCACCAATAGGGATTTCTTTGTCCCCACTCAGAACTGCAGGGTGTCCTTCCCAAATCCTTACAAGATAAGGAAAAGCTGGAATGAGAAGTGAAGAGGAAAAATAAGATGGAAATCCTGATAGAAAGTATTTCTTTCTAATTGGTTTTCTATTGCTGTGTAACAAAACCATTCCCAAACTTGGTGGCTTGAATTACGTCACAATACTTTATGCTCTCATGATGACATGGGGCAGCATCTGGGGTGGGCTCATCCAGTGGTTGGTTCTGCCTGGCATCACTCAGGTGGCTGCGATTTTCTGGCTGCTCCACCTGGGCTGGAGGTCTCAGGTGGTCTCGCTCACATACTTGGCAGTTGGTGCTGCCTGGCAGCTGGGCTTCCCTCTGTGTGGTTTCCCATCCTGAAGGAGGCTAGCCCAGGCCCTTCACAAGGTGGGCCCAGGCTACCAAAAAGACGAAAGCAGAAGCTGCACAAACAGGCTCAGAAATAACCCAATATCTTTTCCCTCCTGTTGTTTTGTCACAAGAAGAAACAGAATCAGTTCAAATTCAAGAGATGGGGGAATAACTCTCACTTGATGGAAAGACAGCCAAAGTCACAGTGCACAGTGATCGAAGAAATTGCTGGGAGCGTTTTGCAACAGTTTACTCCAGTTCCTTTGTGTCCTCAGGCCTTAATCAAATTTAATTTGGTTTGGTGCAGGTAATTTCCCCGCAAAGGATTCAAGAGAACAGAGGCAGAAATTACCCTCACTCACAAGGAGAAAAGTTAATTTTGCCTTTCGCCTTGTGAGTGTACCTTCTCCCTCTAGTTCTTTTTAAGTCCCAGAACAGGGCAAAGGAACCTGAAAAACTTCCATGTGGCTTACCCAAAGAGGAAGAATTCTCTCCAGCTGGATGGTATTTACTGGTCTGTTAACAGTGTCACAGCCGAATAGGCATAGTTAGATAATTTCCAGGGCACAATGCAAAATAAAAATGTGGGCATATTGATCAAAAATAAGAATTTCAAGATGACCACAGCAGACCATTAAATCAAGCAAGGGGCCCTCTAAGTGTGAGGCCCTGGAGCAGAGTTCAGCCCATTGTTACTAAAACAAACGTAATGTGAGTGCGTTGATTGTGGAACTTCCCTCCTCATACACAACTGAAGAACATTCATGAGATACTTTTCAATAACTTCATTTTTTCTCCCTGAGGATACTGTAACTGAAAGTATAAAATTACTGCCTTCCATTCTCCCAACTGAAATGTTTGGCTGAGAATTAAATTGAATCTTTCCTTAAGGAATAATATTTTAACTAAGGCAATACAAGTATGTCTTTATATACATAATAAATATAGATCTGCATAACAATTTGAAACCTAACAATGTGAAGTGCTGTCTTGATTTTGAGAGAGATGCCTCAAAATTTTTCCTTAAGTTAGGAAAATATTTCTTTCCCATCTTATGTGTTTGAATTGTATTGTCCCTGAGAACTATTTGTCACTGGGCGCCATATGTGTGAGTATGCGTGTGTGTGCGTGTGTGTGTGTGTGTGTGTGTGTGTGTGTGTGTGTGTGTTTAACTTCCTTCTGGGCAACAGAGAGAATTTAAAAGGACATCTGCCCCTCGACTGCCAGGAAGATCCCTCGGCAGACCACATTCTGAATACCTGCAGAGCTGATAGCTTTGGGAGTGTGCAGACTATGCAATGGCATGAGGCCCCACGCTTACCAGTCCTGGGATGCGGTTGCTCTTCTGCTCTGGTATTGTGGGTCTAAACACCCCTTAATACCCCCAAACTCATCCACACGTGTCAGGTGTTTGCATGTCAGTGAATTTACATCTGCCCCAAGGAGGTCACTGAGGGATTATAATACATCAGTGTGCACTACTGTACTCTCAATGATGCAATGATTTGGAAACTGGTGGTAAAAATAAATGAGCACAACTGAATCATATTCTCCATTACTTTCCATCATAAAATCAAATACTACTTAAAACAGAAAAAAAGTGTTTTATTCCAGGGTTAATAATCACACTTTAATACATTAACAAACATGTAATATATTTAAATTAGAACAATTTTTTGATATGACGATCATACACAAGCTAAGATACAAGGTAACACATTTCTAAAATTCCAGTGACAATTTTCATGTTAATATTTGATATTTACTTCTTTTATTGGCACAAAACCAATGAACAGGGAAGCTCTGCATTACTCTTGCACTCTAAGAAAACATGTAGCTCAGGAAAAATACAGTAGAATTTTTTTTTAACTAAAAAGCAGTTTTAATTCCTAATTATGTTTAATGAAGTTACTCTATAACAACAAAAAATATTTAAATGCATATTATTCATGAGCACATTACAAATTTGTTAGAGATAATCAGTAAAACAGTCACATTTTAAAGTCTTTAGGCACATAGAAGACATATTTTCAAAAACATGCAAAGCCTTTCTTCTATTTTTGAACACACGACTTTTAAAAAAATGCTATCTTAGTGACTTTGGGATTATATACAATAATGGTTTATTTCCCATGGATCTGTGAAGTCAGCCAAGAACAAAGAGGAAAATAGGTCCCTGGGTTATTAAAATTAGAGTAAAAATATTTTATCAAAATTTGATAACTTTGTAAAACTTATCAAAATATTTTCTTTTACTTGACACAGAGTGGTAAGTATCTTGATTATCTTATTTTTGAATCCATAATTGACTCAAATCTGGTCTCAATTACAAAGGAGGCACAAAGTATTTTATTATGTTTTATATTGCCCTTAAGTACAGTTAAAGCAGAAGCGAATAAACACAGTATTAAACCTTGCAGAGGACAGTGTTTTAGTAATATCTTCTTCGATACAACATGTCCTTGCTAATATAGTCTGTGCTGAACCCTCGCTTTGTGTAAAAAGAATTGACACATTCTATTAAGGTCTATATATAAGGTAAATTTTTCAAGGTTCCTAAGTTTTCTAAGTGGCACTCCACAATTTAAGGTCTTGGTTTTTTTTGTTTGTTTGTTTTGTTTTGTTTTTTTATCTTCCATTTTCTACTTCCTTGGACTGCCCTGGTGATCCCTGAGGTGTGACCAGGGCCTCTGTAACAGTTAGAAATGAAGTTCATTTTCTTCAGTCCAGGTATCACCAGCTATTAACAATTTCTGAAATGGAAGAAAGCTGGAGTGATATGTATAAAAGCACTGAAGAAAGACCTAAAAGGTTACCCTAGAGAAGGAGGAGGTCTTCGAATAGCTTAGTGGGTATATAATCTGCACACCTCAAGTTGAGAGGGCAGTGGTGATAACTTTCAGTCCTACCACTTTCTGGAATAGGTCCATTCAAGGTGGTGAAGTGACTAGTGAGTTCTTTTCAGAGAGAGGGCAATTATCTTTTCTTTATGACTTGATTATCATAATGACAAATGCACCTGCCACAGTGGATTTCTTGAATGAGAGTCATCTTAATTTCAAAAAGGATATGAACTGCTCTTATCTAAACCATACTCATATTGTAATAATATCACAAATACAGAGATATTTTATTCCATTTGCCAAAATTAAAAAGTTAATGCATTATTTGAAGGATACCGCTCTTTTAAAATATAATATGTGAATAATTTTTGTAAGGATTCACATTTTTTGCCACTCTATAAAACATAAAATGGAGAGCTTCTTATTTTTTCTAAATCAACAAAAGAGTATATGGTTAGGGTATACTAAATACGCTATAGTCAAAATAACAATAAAAATGAATAAGCAATAGTACACTTAAATTTAAAATTGATAGTTCAGTTCTACCCTGAATGTTGTCATACTCACTTTTACTCTATCTTATGCATATTTTAATATGAAATATTCACTAGGCAGATGAAATAGAAATTTTTGATTTTCAAAGTATTTAGAATTATTTTACTGTTTTATCGGTACTGTAAGAAATTCTGCAATAATGTTGGCAGCTGGAGCTGTGGGATAAGGTGCAATCGTGGTCTTCCTATGTAGTTTCTGATACAGAGTCTGCAGAGTTGGCATAGGGAGCTTGGGGTAGCTACAAAAGACATGAAAGTATTTGTTAATTAAAATCAGAATGAATTTTTATATGTTGAAAGACACAGTAAATAAAACCATAAGAAACTATACTGCTTTGTAGTAAACTAGGGCAGTATGACCACTAAACTAGGGAAAATTTATGTAAGTGTTTATATTGCCTTTACTTATAAAACCTTACTATAACTGAGGTCTATTCCATATATGTTCTTTAAAACATTATAGTTTTCAGGCTTATGATATTATTGTGGCATTTAAAGGCTAAATTAAGAAACAAATTCTGCTTTTTGAAGGAGATATTAATCAAACAAGTGTTATGCACTAAAAAGGGAAATTTTTAATTTTTTTTCTCAAATTAGGTTTACCATTTAAGCCAAAGTCAATTTTGTTATTGTGTCTAGACCAGGCTTAAGAAATTCTGTTTTCACAAAAGTCTTAAGTGTGGAAATATTTCCTGATAATGCTTCTACAACACATTTTAGAAGGTGCATGACCCTATAAAATGGGGCATGTTTCCAAATATTTATTAGCAGATGTTAAACAGTATTACACATTATGTATTGTCAAAAACTGAATATATTAACTTAACCAAAGGAATATAAAGTTTATGTAAGATGAAAAAAATTAAGATCTTCTTGATATCTTCTTTATAGATAGAACTAAGTTAAAAAGTATTTACTTTCACAAAAACATATTCCAAATGTTATGCCATTATTATTTTATATGACAACAAAAGGTTTTTAAATGTTATCTATTATAGGCAAATGTATTTTTGTGGTTTTAAATACCCACTTTATTCTTCTTACCTTCATGTTGAAGCAATACTCTTTCCACCAAACTGTTAGAAGTAGCTACATCTACAGGTCTCAGAAGCTCTGTATTTTTGGCATTGATATCTGCTCCAAATTCTAGGACTAAGTTTACAATTTCCAGACTGGACTGTTGAGCAGCAGCATGTAATGGTGTATCCCAATATTTACCTTTCTGAACATCAGCACCTACATGTAAATAAGGAATGATGATGAATACAAACAAAAATTCTTAGACAATTCATTTACTTCAGCATAGGGAAAAATGTGTTGCACAAAGGGGAAATTAACTCTATCAATGATGACTTTGTGTGTGTGTATGTGTGTATAAACATACACCCATATAAATATTTTTCATATATAAATATATATTATATTAAAACTTGGAACATTTGGATGAAGAGTGCACATGTTATATTTTCTAATATTTTTCTGTGTGCTTCAAAGATCTCATAATAATATTTTTAATATTAAACAGTTCCCAAAGTAATCATATTAACTAGTATGCAGAGAGGGGGCAATTTATCTTTTCTTTATGACTTGATCATCACAATGACAAGTACATGGTTGACTTGTGTCTATTTTCATCATGATTAATAGCTCTTAGGATTGTTGAAGAGCTTATTGCTTTAATTCTTTTCATTTAATTTAAGGCAATAGAAGTTCTTTGTTTCTTGGAAAACTCATGATTCTAGATAATGTGAGCTTTTCAAGTAAAATGTATATAGATGTTCCTGTCACTTCTCACTCATGTAATTTGTCAATGAAAATATAAAGACACTAAGCCTTTTAAATGGAAAGGCACATTATATTTCTGCCAGCAACATAAAATTTTTAAAAGTGTTTACATTAAAAAGAAAACCGTTGAGAAAGGGAGGGTCAAGTACATGGTGATGGGAGAACTGACTCTAGGTGGTGAGCACACAATGCAACACATAGATGATATATTACAGAATTGTACACCTGGAACCTATATAATTTTACTAACCACTATCATCCCAATAAATTTAATTTACAAATTTGAAAAAGAACATTAAAAATATTACAAACCCTTACATGTTGAATTACCTATTGTATAGTTATTTTATCTTAGTGTAAGACCTGGCACATGGCTGTGATTGAAATGCATGTGTGAGTAAATGCTGTTTAATATTGTCAAGAATAACAATCTCATTTTCCACTACATAAATGGTTGCAATACCAAGAAATATCTAGCAATAAAAGTGTGTAAATGTAACTCTTTTTTAACTCTGTTTTCTGATACTATTGTGAAACTAATGTTTATAAGAAGCAAAACATTCTAAGAGTCCCTTTATTGCACCTCCTGCTAATTTCAAGTTGTAATAAATGTAATTGTTTTCAATATTTTTAACCAAATATAAAGTGGTTAGTGGAAAAACTATATTGCATAACCCATATATAAAATAATTACTGGAAAAATTATATTGCATAACAAAATCTCCATAGACAAGCATAAATTCTGTTGGTTATATCAATTTTTATGGGAGAACAGAACCTGAGAATAACAATAACAATTCACAATTACTAACAGCAGTTTTTCCAATTTTTTTTTACCCAGTATAAAATATTTGGTAGAAAACATAATATTTCTAGCAGAGTAAAGAAGTGATAAAGAATAAACTCCCCTACTTATACAAATTTATGGGAGAACATAGCCAGAAAATAACAATCTTTCAATAATCATTAGCAAAATTCATGTTTAAGAGTCTTACTAGCTGCAACGGAATGAAATAGTAGATGGAGACTCTACTTGACAAAAATTTATAATTTAGCTTAAAAAATGTGAGTAGCACATCAAGGAGATACTAAAAATATGTCAGTATATATCAGGGACCAAGTGATTGTCATAAACAATAAAAAGCACAGAAATCCATTTACTCACTTTACATATATTTTAAGCACCTAACATGTGAGAGGCACTGTGCTAGAGAAAAAGAGTTGATGGGGGAAAAGAGATAATCCATAACCTAAAACAGCTCCCAACCTGATAGTGGGAGAGACTGCTGAAGCTTAACCTTGAAGAACTGGTTTGTTTCAAGGAGGTAGAAAAGGGCATTGTGTCTTTTCAGGTAAGTAGGACAGAGATTACAGTCTGAGAAAATCCATGAACTCTTATGGTTGATAGAAAACAAAGTTATTTAAGCAGTGACTATCCCTAAAATGTCTTTTGATGGTTTTCTTCAAAGATATATACATATTTGGCAACGTTATAGTAAACCTTGAAGATCTAATTTTATGACCTTTAGGTTTTCAAATTTTGAGGTAGAATTATCAAGAATGAGGTTCTTTTTTTATTGTTATATATTTATATGTGAGAATGCTTAGAATAAAAACATTTTTAGCTATAAGATGTAATTTTAAAGGAAGCTTATGTAAAGAAATAAATATGGGAGTTCTGGTCAAGATGGTAAAGTAGGTAAATACTGTACTCACCTCATCTCACTACCACATCAAAATTAAAACTAAACTAAAGAACAACCATCACTAAGAATCACCTGAAGTTTAGCCGAACAGATATCCTACAACTAAGGACATATAGAAGAAGGCACATTAAAATTGGTAGGAATGATGAAGGTGTGGAACAGGCTGGCCCCACCCTCATGTGTGACAGTTCGAAGTTGGGAAGAATATATCAAGCTGTGGAGGTCCCCTGAGAGGAGTGAGGAATTGCAGCCCCAATTAAGGCTCCCCAGTCCAGGGTTCCAGTGACAGGAAGAGAAGTCTCCACAACTTCTGGCTGTGAAAAATCAGCAGAGATTGTGGCTGAGTAAGATAGAGGGCTACTGAATTCCCAGGTCCTCCTCTTAAAGGCCTTGATCACAGACTTGGTCACTGACTCTGAGCTCCAGTGGTGGGGCACTAGCTCAAAGGCACCAGGGATATATGGGGGAAAACTGAATTGTCGACCTCCAGGATGAGAGTAAGAGGGGTAGGTTTTTCCTAGACAGAACTGCTGGCAGAAACTATAGTTTCTTTGTTGAGTCCTCTCCTGCCCCAGCATGCAGATACAGGTCAATGCCATACCTGAGTCTTCATCAACCTGGCAAACATTGTTCACTCAGCCCTGGTGAATCCCTGAGACCCTGCCCCAGCCAATATCTGGGCCCACCCAAACCTATTCCAGTGCTTGTTCCATTCAAATGGCCTTTCTTAGCTCATGTATAGGTGCTCCTAAAACCTCTCAAAGGTTAACAAACCTCAAACAAGCAATATCTGGCTTTGGTGTGCCTCTTACCTCTTGCTAAGTACCACCAAGCCTGGCACGGGTGTCAGCCAACCTCAGTCCACAGCTTAGCCTCTCCCAGACATCACCAAGCCCAGCAAAAGTGGCAACCATCTGCAGATCACTTTGTAGCTCCTATCAAGTGGCTCTGGACAGGGCACAGGCAGCAGGTGAACTTGCCCTGAGACAAAGCACTTCCCAAGAGTGGCACAACAGCTCTTCCACTGTGGTTACAACCAGTTCTCACAACCAATCAGCCTGAGAATAAATCCATTCCAAAGATCAACTACAAAAGGGCACACACAACCTACACAAAAGGTATACCTGTAGCATAGGACATCAAGGATACCACACCACTAAGCCACACAGATCACCTATTACATAAGGACACTTTACCAAGACCTGCAGGCAAAGCAGCTTTACCTAATACACAGAAACAAACACAGGGAGGCAGGCAAAACAAGGAGACAAAGAAACATGTCCCAAATGAAAGAACAGAACAAAGATCCAGAAAAAAGAACTGAACAAAATGGAGAGAAGCAATCTAACAGATGCAAAATCAAAAACACTGGTTAAAAGGATGTTTAGCGATCTCAGGGAAAACTTCAGCAAGGAGACAGAAAACATAAAAATGGAGATAGAAAACATAAAAAAAGACCAGTCAGAAATGAAGAATATAATAACTGAAATAAAGAATATATTAGAGGAATCAACAGTAGATTAGATGAAACAGAGAAATTAATCAGTGATTGGGAAGATAAGATAAGAGAAAACACCCAATCAGAACAGCAAAAAGAAAAAATAATCCAAAAAAATGAGGATAGTTTAAGGGGCTTCTGGGACAACATCAAGTAAGCAACATCTGTATTGCAGGAGTAGCAGAAGAGAAGAGAAAAAACAAGGAATTAAAAACCTATTATGTTTAAAATAATAATGACAGAAAACATCCCTAACCTGGTGGAAGAAATAGACATATAAGCACAGAAAGTGTGAAGTTCCAAACAAGATGAACCCAAAGAGTCTCACACCAAAACACATCATAATTAAAATGCCAAAGATTAAAGACAAAGAATGTTAAAAGCAGCAAAAGAAAAGCAGTTAGCTACCTCCAAGAAAGCTCCCATAACACTGTCAGCTGATTTCTCAACAGAAACTTTGCATGCCAGAAAGGATTGGCACTAGCACAAAATATTCAAAGTTGTAGGTAGTACCTACAACCTAGATTACTCTACCCAGCAAAGCTATCATTTAAAATCAAAAGACAGAGAAAGAGCTTCCCAGAAAAGAAAAAGCAAATGAGTTCATCATCACCAAATCAGTATTATAAGAAATGTTAAAGAGACTTCTTTAAGAAGAAAGAAAAAGATAAAAAATTGTAATAATATTAATAAAATGGCAATAATTATATATCTATCAATAGTTACTATAAGTTAAATTGATTAAATGCTCTAATCAAAGACTTAGTGTGGCTGACTAGATAAGAAAATAAAACCCTTACCTATGCTGCCTACAAGAGTCTCACTTCAGATTGAAATACACAAACAGACTGAAAGTGAAGGAATGAAAAAGATATTTCATGGAAGTGGAAATAATTGAAAAAAAAAACACTGGGTAGCATTATTTATATCAGACAAAAAAAGCTTTAAAACAAAAGCTTTAACAAGAGACAGGAAAGGACCCAGTAATTCTACGTTTGGGTGTTTATCTAAACTAACCCAAAATACTACTATGAAGGATCATGTCCATCCATATGGTCACTGCAGCATTATTTACACTAGCCAAGATAAGGAGGCAGTCTGGGTGTCCCTCAGTGGATGAATGAATAAAGAGGTGGCACATATATACAGTGGAATATCACTCAGCCACAAAAAGAAGGAAACATGAATGGACCTAGAGGGTACTATGCTGAGTGGAGTAAGTCAGAAAGAGGATAAAATTGTATGATATTACTTACATGTGGAATCTAAAGGAATCTAAAGAACAGTATGAATACACAATCGAAACAGAAACAACCTCACAGATACAGAGAGCATTTCAATGATTGTTGGTGGGGAGAGTTAGGGGGATGGGTGGAAGGGGGAGGAAATTAAGAGGTGAAATTTGATAGTTACAAAATAGTCATGGGGATGTAGGGTATAGCATGAGGAATACTGTCACTAGTATTTTAATATCTCTGTATGGTATTAGATGGGTATTGGATTTATTGGGGTGAGCACTCTATAAGTTATACGAATTTCTAATCTCTGTGTTGTATGCCTGAAACTAATATGATATTGTATATCAACCATAATTGAAAAATAAAAACTATTTTCAAAAAGAAATATGGAGTTGAATAATTGCTTATTATGTGTGTGAACAGAATGGAAGATGTTTTAAAGAAAATTACCAGCATAAAGAAGCTTCCGGATGCAATGGAACTGTTGTGACATACAAGCTACATACAGAGGAGTTCCCAAATGAGGAATGTCTTGGTCAACATCTATGCCCCAGGATATCAGTATTTCTAGACATTCATGGTGACCTGCCAACACAAAGTAGAGATGAGTTTACTTTTCCTTAATGCCCATCCCCCACCCCACGCACCTCACCCCATGCTTCTCTCTGTAATGTTATTTATTGAGAGATACGTGTAAATGGAGCACTGCATGTTGCTGGGGGAACATTCTCCCCTTGTCACTTAATTCCATAACTGTTACCTTTGCTGGCGGCCTCATGTGTGGGAGAAGGAAGACATGACTCCAGCTGGGGTTTGGCACCATATTCCAAAAGAAGTTCTGTACAGCTTGCACTGCCTTGTGAACAGGCATTAAATAACGGAGTCACCCCATCTATTGTGATGGCATTTACCTAAGCCAAACCAAAATCTAAGAATGAGATTCAGAGAGTCATATGTGATTAATTAACTATTAAGCATTTTTAAAAGTTATGTGATCTGGTCACAGAAATCATTGGGAAAATGTGTGCAATAAATATGACAAGTATATTCAGACATATTAGTAAGGAACATTTTAAAATGTCAAGAGATAAATAGAAACAGAATGTGGTAGATAATTCACAGGTGTGGGGATGCAACTAAAAACATGAAACAAATACACATTCAAGAATCAAATACACAAAAACTAATTCAGTGATTAGGTACTATTCAATTAGGAAAATAGTTAACAAATGTAATGGTGATGAAAGTTATGATGAAGCCACTTTGCTGGTGTTAGTTGAA
This sequence comes from Lyroderma lyra, assembly GCA_004026885.1. Taxonomy (NCBI): domain Eukaryota; kingdom Metazoa; phylum Chordata; class Mammalia; order Chiroptera; family Megadermatidae; genus Lyroderma; species Lyroderma lyra. Next base: position 106,961 of record PVJL010003503.1, read on the forward strand.
ATTGGAAATTTTATTTCTGAGAATTTATTTAAAGAAACTTGCTCAAAAAAATGAGCATACATTGTAAGCACAAAGATGTTCATTTATTGCTATTTAGAATCATGAAAGCAGGAAACAGCCTAAATAATATTTGATATTATGCAGCATGCTACCCATTTTTGCACTGATGGAAAATCCTTCTTACTGAGTACAAAGAGAAGGCTGGGGCAATTTGAAAGATTTATTTTTATTCTGCTTTCTTTGAAAATTACTAAGAAGGAAAGAAAAGCAAAATGAAAATTTTACTTGATTTGCTTAGTCAGTAGATGTGAAAACGTTGATATTTCTAACAGGTACTTACATTAGCTCCAGCTTCCAGAAGAGTTTTAGCACACGCCACGTGATCTCCAAGGCAGGCTTCGTGCAATGGGGTGACATGATCTATGGTTACTGCATTTACATTATAACCCTAAACATGACATGAATAATGTTGAAGGGTAGCAGAAACTTATAGAAAATCATCTCTACAATTGTCATTAGAGAGTGATATGAAAGAGCAAGGAATCTCAGGCAACTCAGGAAATGCCAGTTAGAATGCCACAGAGACATAGTTGTCAATATTCATCCCCATTATTGTAACACCACCATATCTAAAGCAGACACTGCCTTAAAAGTATTTTGTTCAATAAATTCTGACTGCATTATTTAAATTTTGCCTTCTTAGCTTTTTTGGTTTAATGAACTTGTTTTGGTTGCTATTGTTTTATTTGTTTCTGTAGAACCAAAGACTCTTTATAGGTAGGGTCACTTTTTTTGATTAGGGGATAAAATTATACATGTCAGACCACAGTAGAGGAAAAAAATGAAAATTATAAATGAGAGTAAGCAAGCTGCTCTGTGAATTTTTGTCACTAAATGAGTGTGACTAGGTTCTATGCTAGTAATTAGGAGCTATAACTATGAAATCAGTTAGACATGCATTGGAAGCCTTGCTCCATAATACAGTAATTGTTTTCATTTGGGTGAGTATATTAACCTCTAAATTTTAGTGTTATCATGAAGGTTAAATGAGATGATGCCTCGAAAGTAATTATTATTAGAGAGTCCAGCATATAGAATATGTTTGATTTTATTGTTTAATCAAAACACTTTTAAAAATTCTATTCCAATTCAACTGATATCCAATTAAAATAATTAAATATTATTAGAATATAAGATTATTTGTCTTCTTGGGGTTTTAGTAATTCTATTGACAATCATACTAAACACTATAATAAGAAGATTTTCAGGGCCAAATCCCTATAACATATTACAGATTACCATGGTCTCTAATGCCAGAATGGACACAAGGAATCTTAAAATGAAGGCAAGAAAATAATCACCCTAAATCTTTGTCACTAGCAAATGGTAATTTTTAAGATCCCTTAAATTATCTTTCCAAAGATTTTGAATTGGCTAGCCAGGACTCAGACTTGGAGAACTAATCCCTAACTGCCACACACTAGAGTGACCAGATGACAGAAGCATCTGGAAGGTCAAGCCCTTTGAGAGGCTTTTGGGCAGGCTCTGACTCTTTCTGGCTAGCCTGCCAGTGGATATGTGATACATGTTGTGAAATATCCTAAGACCGCTTGCCTCTCAAAGAACTGCATGACTTTTTCAAAGAGTTACCCTTTAGACATTACTGATCTTTTTGCATTTTTATTTTTTTTATGAAGTAATGAGTGAACAAAATAGGCCTTAAGGGAACATCTCATCCTAAATCTTCTCCTCACAGATGAGAAAAATGGAGTTTCAGATAGACTGTGACTCACCTCACCTCCAGTGCCAGCCTGGAATCTAAGTCCTGAGCCCAAGGGCAGTGCTGTTTAAAATGGGCAACACTACCCTGCCTCCCATCATACCATCAGAGAAAATTCTTCTCTCTTTGATACTGGGAAACCCTAGAGCAATGGCTGCCTGATTGGGGTGTAAACTTGAATCAAGTTGGAAAATCTAAAAAATGCACAAGTCAAGCCAGGGCATGTCCTTTTTCAATAAAGAATCTGTGTTTTTTTATTTTTCCTCTGGTGAGTCTGATGAATAGGCAGATGTAGAAAAGGTAGTTTTCATGGGCAGTTCTCCATAACATATTATAGATTACCATAATATTAAAAAGACTGTCTAGGCATCTGGTCTCATTACTCTTTTTTGGACATTTTATGGCTGAACTAAGTCTGCAATAAGCTGTACACATTGTACAGAGTTAATTATATTTAAGATGCTTAATAAATAATACATAATCCAATTACTTATTGTTTAACTATGTCTATAAGTAAACAAATGTACTTACAAAAATTTTGAAATAATGAGACATAAGATTATACCAAAGTATTTATGAAGAAATTTCATAGATAAATGAGAAACTAGACTTAACTGCCATGTGAGTTAAAATAAAAAGACTAACAAAATTTAGGAAGCAGTTTTATTATTTTTGAGTTGATTACTTTGATGATTAATATTCTATGTCCATGAGATGGGGCCTATTTTAAGCATATGTAATAATTTACCTGTGATAATAATGTTCTCAGAGCAAGGAGGCGACCTTGACTTGCTGCTTCGTGCAATGGTGAGCGATCTGCCCAGGAACCTGCCAGAAAAAAAAGAAAACAAACATCTCTGAGTCCAAGTAAACGACAGGATCCAGTCTTGTGAGATATAAACTATTCAGATTCAGTGTTCACATGGGGACCAAGACATTTACACCACACACCAGGAAATCTGATTCTTATTTAGAGGATTCACATGGGCACTTCCCGAATCCAGAGGCTATAGTTCATGTTCAGAAATGGACTTATCCTAGACTTGCTGCACCTTTGCAATTACCGTATTTTGCCATTTATAATGCACACCCACGTTTCTGGCCCAAACTTTTGAGGAAAAATCTTTCATTTTAATTTTTAATTCAAATTTTATTGGTTTATATTTAGGTACTTGTTTTTCGTGTTATAAAGGAATTTTAGCATTTTCTAAACATATTATGGTACAAAAAATTTTATGTAACAAATAATTACAAAACATAGAATTAATACCAGGTACAAGAAATTTTATGTATAAAATTTTTTCTATATAAAAAAGCCCGATTATTGTATTCCAGCATATTATTTTGCATATGGTTATTATTATTGATTTCTAGATTTCCACTTTTAATCATAAGGATAAATAAAAGAATTTTAAAAATTTATATAGAGGCAAAATTAGTACTACCCATGTATAATGCACATCCTTGTCTTTACCTCACAAATTTGGGCCAAAAAGTGAGCATTGTACATGGTGAAATATGGTACTCTCCAAAGAGGATGATTAAAGTCACCCGATCTGGCCCCTAAACAAACAAACAAAACCTCACCTAGTGCTCAGCAGATGGTAGCATTGAAGCTCTCCAACCCTGTGTCCTGTTGGGAAAACACTGTCCTGTCATGACCCGAGTTCAAACAGGACCAGCATTGTTGGTTCTATTTAATGAATATGTCATGGGCTGAAAAATTAATGCAATGTTCACTAGAGAGAAAATTTTCCCAGTGTAATGGGATTATGTTTATTCGTATCTGTCACCTTGTCTACTGCCTCTTTCCCCTTTTGGGCATCCATAGGATGCAATAATAAAAGTTATTTTAAAAAACAGCTAATTAATTCTAGTGCAATTTAAATAAAGTCACTTAGCTGTTAGAAACATCAATTTTATGAAAAGCATGTCTAAAGCCTGCTTAAATAGGTCAGGAAAATTATTGAAAACAGGACGGCATTGTATTTTAGAATCTACCTTGTTATTCCTACATTTCATACCTTTGAAAAAGTCTACACATATATTTATGCCTCTGTGTTATGGTCATACAGTAGAGCTTTGCCACAACATAAGTGAGGTCCAAACAATTCTACTAAATAAAATGGGCACACATATCACAATGTTACTACAGGCAGAAAGAACAGGGTCATGGGGACAGAAGTGGGAGGAGGGGAAGGAGGAAGTGCTAGAAAACAAAGGAAGGAGATGAGATCATTCTTAAAGTAAAAAGTGTAGCTACCAGACCTGCCAGAACTGGACTTCAGTGCCCTATAGCAGACCCAGGAGGCCGTCTTGCCCCTCAATGTGAACTTTGGCCAATTGTAATGGATCGTAATAGTATTAGCATTACAGGGAGGGAAAAATCTCCATCTTCCTGTATTGTTATGGCAGTTCTGTCAAGGGCCAAATAAGGACAAAAATCCCTCCTTCTGACAGAAAGGAGTGGTCTGCAAAGACCCACCTGGGAACATCTATAGTCTTGAATATATCATGTATTCATTTCAAAAATAATAAATTCCCAAGCCTCAAACCTCATTGGTGCAGTGACTATTCTCCCAGCCTGCCCCCTCACACCACTCCAGGAGTGCACTGTCTTATTCTCTTTCTTTGAATAGATTTACCTCTTGTTCAGCTTATTTGGTGCACCTTTGAATTCTTCGATGCAGCATAACCAAGAATGCATTCTCTAGCAACAAGGTTAATGAAATGACTGAAGTGAACTAGTTATATAAAGAGCAGAAGTCAGCTGCTAATCATCAGTCTTTTTATAAACAATACTATTAAGAGGTTTTACTGAAAATACAATTTCTAAAAAAAAGGGGAAAGAACGTATTTATTGGTCCTGATTTATAAGCGATGATAATAATAGCTAATGTTGAGTAGTGCTTATTATGTGCACAACACTAGTCTAAATATTGTGTACAGTATCTTATTTAGTTTTCACAACTCTTTGAGGTATACACAATTATTATTTCTATTTTAAAGTTAAGGAAATGAGAGCTAGAAGAAATGAAATCTTTTAAAGAAACTCATACAATTTAACTTTAGATCTGATACTCCTAGATATGACACTGCACTATCTTTGTTTTGCTTTTCCATTTAGTATTATTTCTTGCTCATCCAAAACATTAGTAAGCCAAACATTCAATTCTCTGAGATTTCAACTGAAAAAAGAGTTACTATCATTAGCTTTGGGGTATTAATTCTTTCCAGTATGCAACACTCTTATTATAATATTAAAAGCAGAATTGAAATATTGCACACTAATAAATATTTATTGATAGGACAAACTTTGGTAGCAAAATAATAATTTATGAGAAACTGGAACATTATGTTCTATCTATATAAAATGCAAAAGTTACCATCGCTAATATTATTTTCTGGAACAACTAGTTTTCAAGTTTCAACTTCTAAGATGAAATGTCATGCTTTACAAATTATATACGTCCATTTGTTTTATCGTCAAAGTAAACAACTTGATTGCAGAGTAAAACTCTGGGGAACTTCAAAACATATGAATTTTCATTGTGAATATTTAAATAAGAAAATTATAATATTCACTTTCTAAACAGATTACAAATGTGAAACCACAATATTCAGTTTAATCAGCAGAGCAGCGGTACATTAATAAGGTTTTAAGTAATCAATGATTGAGTTTAAATTTAAAAAATAATTTATAATGACCTTGTGCTCTATAATGACTTAATAGAGTTCATTATCCTTAACTTATCTCTAAAACATGTCTGCTGAATTATAGAAGAGCTGTTGGAAAGCATCCAGCCATGTAATATGAAAAAAGGAGGCATTTATGGCTGGATTTTTTCCAGACAGCCCTCGTATAATGTCCATTTATTAGCACTGACTCTTCTTTCATTGTCACTAGCTAACATGGCAATTAACCAGCTGATGGGACTGGGAATAGCCTAGAGAAATAGACTTTTGAGATTCATTCTGGACTCGTTTCTTCCTAGTATATTATAAAAATCTATAACGGATAGGGATAGCAAGACTAGTAATATTTGCAACTATGGGGAACTTGATGTTGCTCTTTCGCATACTAATGTATTAATATTTGTCCATCAAAATGATTGTGCTAGCCTTCTGAACCATTTCAGCTCTGCTTGCTGGTGTTCACAAAAGAGAGAGAAAAAAGAGAGAAAAATGAGGAGAGGATGATTTAGAAAACAGGCTAACAGAGCCAAAATAAAGAATGAAGTGTTCTAACTTACCACCTACATTCCAACCCTCATCCCACTGTCACTTTATTTTAATTACAAGACTTAATTAAGTCCATCACAGTGGGGAGGAGAAAAGCTGAAGCTGGATTTTACATATATGTAATTTGCTATGATTTTTATTAATATGACCTCCATTGGCATGAAAAAGGAGTTAAATGTCACAAGAAACCTGTTGGAAAGTGTGAGTGGGTGGTCAGTGACCAAACCACTGAAAATAGTGACCAAGTGACCAAGTGTGTTGGATGAGGGATCCCTTTGCCCACCAGGCAGGAACAAAGGTTTAGAAGAGTGCACTGGCTGCTTATTCCCGGGGCTGAGCTCAGCTCTGCTCGCTGCATAGGACCTCTGCTGCCTGTCCTTACTACTTTAAGCACGGGGCAGGTGGGAGCAGGAGGAGAAGGAGAGGCAAATGGAGAGCAGGGGTCTAGAGACCAGAAGCTCCCAGAGGAAAAAGACTGAAGGGCCAACCAGGCCTGGACAGAGGCTTTCACATAGTCATCTAAACAGTGTCTTCATCAAATGGGAAAAGCACTATATATGGATCAGGACTGGGGAGGATTGGGAATGAGCATCTAGCACCTGCTATATAAATGCATTATAAATAACACATAGCATTCTTTACTAAGCATAAACTGATAAATAGGAGAGATTTTTAATATGAATTTTAGGAAGCAATCCTTTTCCTCCAAAACTAGGGAAATTCAAGCCATGAACAAGAGCATCTATTGACTGAAATGATTTTCAATGCTATTAGTTTAAATAAAGTGTGTAAAGAAATTGCATGATTTATAAAGGCACTTATAAAGCCAACAATCAACAATTTTTCTTCCCTAAGAAATAGATATATCAATATATTAAAAGAGTAATTTATAGTACATGCATATTACTCAACAACAAAAAAAACTTTTTGTTTGAATTATGCTTACTTATCTCCCCAGCAGTCCCACCTCATTTGTTTCCTTGTAATTCCTTAGAGGAGTTTCTGTAATTAATCTGGTAGCATGTGAGAACCAAAGGACACTATATCATATTCCAGTTTCTGTTTTGAAGTCTTAACCTCTCCCTATTTCTCCCTTTCAAAAATGGAAATTTAGCAACTGCACATTTCTAGTCAAATATGTTCAATATTAAATATCTTACCTTTCAATACAAATATGCTTTATATTAGAAATATTTGCAAGATTTCTCAAGACCAAACAAAATATAAATAATATCTTCATATATATAACAATTCAGTAAATTTACAGTCTTGTTAGACTTTAATTTGGTATCTAAGATTTAAATATATATATATATATTTAATTTAACTTTTTAGGATGAATTATTCAGTGTGAAAATTGTTTTACAAAATATATGTGACTTTCACCGTGCTAATCAAATACCTACTGTTACGGTTTCTGTATAGCTATGCAGGAGGTGCCTCTGACTATATTTAGAAACAACACTATTTCCCAGACATCTGGTATATAATTTACAGGAAGAAAACCTTCCCTGTTCTGTAAACATTACATTGCTAGAGCAAAAACATTCACTCTCTCAGGCACATACAGTTTGGTAAGTGTCGATACCATACCTAAGTCACCGTCTCCCCATGGCACTTCAAGCCATCCACTGTTGAGGTAAATCCGACTCATCTCTTTTTGAGCAGCATAAAAAAAAAAAAAATCCTGCATGTCATTTGCTAGTTCTATTCGGCCATTTTAAGGAGCGCTAAGCTCCTTGTAACATGACCTTTCACCTCCAAAAAAGAAAAACAGCTTTTGAAAATCTGATTTATTTTCAAAATTGCCTTTTCTTTTTATCATGCCTCTGTATTTAAGAAATTGCTGAACCTAATTTTATTTTTTCTCCTTATAGTGTATGCCCTGCAATGAAATAAAAGTATTAGAATTAGGTCTCTGTTCACAGTTCTGATGAAACTATTTTGTTTTATTCGAAGTCTTTGCTGTCCTTCCCTTTTAGCTTCGTCACAGACATGGGATGCAGACTCACTGGAGAGCTAACTTAGCGTGATGCAGAGTTTGGGGCATACCCACTATTCCTCAGAGGTTTGAAATAGGAAAGGCAGAACCCATCTCAAACAAGAAGTGAAAACCATATCATATATGATATCTTCATATGTGAATCTGAGTATAAGATGTTAATTCATTTTACAGCTCCCTTCATTATAAAATATTAAATAAACAGTCTTCTTCATAATGGAGGTAGATTTACTCTAAAACCAAACAAAACTTCAGTTAAGGGTCTCTAACTGCACAGATACTTTCTAAGACTGTATGAAATTTTACATTATTTTTCTTAAAGAAGATCCCCAAATATGAATCAGCTTCAGGCTCAACAACATTTCTAGCCCATCCCTATACACAAGTTTACAAAATAATTACTCTTCTATTGTTTACTCTTCTTTTTACTAGATTAATAGAGTCACATAATTCTGGAAGATTAAGAGAGGGAAGGAATGAGTTGCCAAAATCCAGTCTCTTTAAAAATTGATGGTTCCCTGGTGGTGTAGTGGCTAGGCTTTGGCGTTCTCACCGCGATGGCCTGGGTTCCATTTCCGCTCAGGGAACCAACAACAACAAAAAATTGAGACTCTCCTTGCCTTTCTATTTTCATCACCTCTGAAAAATCCCTCAGATTAATGCTATGAGGGGTGGTGAAGAAATTTGGAGAATTAAGGGGAAGAAGGGTAAAAAAATCTACTTATAATTTTTCCCTTTCAATATATTGACCTTTAACCCCAATACACTTTTCAGATCTTTCAATAAGTTTATTTATACCCTGAAAAAAAAAGTTTTGTTTTTGCCCTCAAATTCAGCTTTATCCTCTTCATCACCTGCAAATTTCTTCCCTCAAAGCTGTTTTTTCATATTTGGAAACTAATAATCAGATAGAGACAGGTGTGGACTGCAGGGAGGGTGGCTGAATGGAAGCCAGAGTCATAAAGAGTAGTCAACACACATTGCTCTTGTGCACGAGCATATTGTTGTGCAAAAGCACCACCCCTTTGGTCCATTTTCTTCTTCTCTTCTCCTTAACAGGTTCTTTTAACTGTTTCAGCAGGCTTGAATAGTACTCTGCAGTTATTGTGTCACCCTTATCCTTGCAATCAATCAGCAGGATACCCTCCATATCCCAAAAAATGTATATCCATGATTTTCCAGCCAATTGTTACACCTTCAATTTCTTAGGAGTGGCATGCCTTTTTCATGTCCCTGCATGGACTCCTGCTTTGACTCAGGCTCATAATGATAAACCCAAGTTTCATCTACAGTGACAATGTGGTTTAAAAACCTCATCTTTTTTATCTCTGCAGAGATCCAAAAACTGTCATGAACACTTGACATGCTATTGTTTTTAAAGAGGCATAAGCATTCTCAGTACCCATCTTATACTGAGTTTTGGGATCCTTAGATGCTGATAAAGAATATTCAAAATGATTGTAGGTGATACTCCAACCATTTCTGCAAGCTGCTTTTTATTCAATCTGGCATCTTCCATTACAAGTTTTCAACTTATTGGAAAATGTCTGAGGAAGTGGCCTTAACAGGGCATCCCAGATGAAGGTCATCTTCAAGGGACTCTTCGCCTTGTTCAAAAAGGTTATGCCACTTGTAAACCATGGATTTCTCAGGATAACAGTTCCAGTAAATGGCTAACTTTTCTTCCAAAATGGTTTAAGGTGTTTTCTCTTGTTTTGGGAGGAACTTAATGACTGCATCAGATTAAATTTTATCCATACATGAGGTTTCCTTCATGATTGATGTGCTTCTTCAGTGATATCTAAAGAACATGGATGCAAGTAGGCTGAAATTTGGCACATAAAAGGGCTGTCCGGAAAAAATCCAGTCATTATCAATATAATAAGAACGGTGCTGTTGAATACTTTCCGGACAGCCCTCGTATACTAATAATAAGTTATACAATAAAACTGTATGCACAAGTACTCCCACCTCTCCGATAACTCCTGTTCTGACAATTTCTTGACCACCCTTCATAGTCCAAACCGGAAAATGGCTAATTTACCTGCACCTTGGGAACTTCAGGTATATATACTGAATTGCACAGACATGCAACTTACTCAACTGATTTCTTGTTCATGGCCTAGAGCCCTCCATTATTTCATAAGAAAATAGTGTAAGAGGCTAGATAGGAAAAAAAGAGAAATAGATAAGTGAAAAAACTATGTGGTTTATCTCAAGAAAAAAGATTAAATTTCAATAGAGTAAAGACTAAATTTTCAATAGAGTAATGATAGTGCTTTCCCCCATGAGTACCCAAAATCAAGAGAGAAAGAATTTTTTTTTTTTTTTTTTTTTTTTTTTTTTTTGGTATGTGGGTAGCTCCCTGGCTGGGAATCGATCCCAGGCCGCAGTGCTGACAGCACCAGCACCGAAACCTTAAGCCACTACACCACCAGGGAACTCCTGAGAAAGAATTTTTAAGACACTTTTCTGACAACATGCTGCTCCTGAGTGAAATGATTCAATCATCCTAATGACCCATTACTGATAGTTGGTGCTGCGGACAGAGCACGTCTGCTATCATCAGATAGAGTTCCAGTTCTAGCACAGATAAAAGTTATATGAACTTTGGTAGTTATTTAACCTCTTCAGCCTGTTTTCTCAACTGTAAAGAGAAGGATAATTCTGTCTATGGCATAGGATTATAGTAAATGTGAAGTACTTTGTACCAAACATTTGAAATATGACAATACAATCCACATTCCATTTTAAACAATTACTTCCACATATGCCCATGAGCTCTTGAATACATCTTTTAAGAAAAGATAGACTAACTTAACTCATTTACATTGTGAAGCCTTAACTTATCTCATTTATTTTGCCTATAAATCTGTGAGGATACAAATAGATAGGGAATGGTCAAAATTCAGGGACAATTATCACATCCATATTGGTACCTCTCCAATCTATAGCTCTTACCTGGATTCTCTGACCAATTTTAGTGCCACATTTTAAAACTGACTTCTGGACACTCACCTAGATATTTTGCTGGCATCTCAATATATTTCTAAATGCTAACTCATCATCTTTCTCTGAAAACCAGATATTCCTTTTTGCTCCTCTATTGCTTTAACAGTGTTCACATTTCCTTTGTCACCTGACACTAATAGTATGATTTAAAAATTAAGCACAATTTTCAAGGAAATTTCATGTATATTGACAATTTTGTGTGCTTCTTTGCAAGGAGGTAGTTATTATTAGTCGAGGCACTCCTTTTTAGTCTTTTATTTTTCATAGATCCCTATCATCTCAAGCTCAGTCCTTGCATCTATCTTTACTCACTCTTGGGGATACCCCTTCTAAGTGCCATCAATATAAATATTATCCACATGATGATTGCCCCAATTTTATATCTCCTAACCAATCCAATTTTTTGAATTCCAGACTTGTGCTTCCAGCTGGCTTTTCACTTCCCCACTTGGATATCTATATTTAAATAGGAAATTCAAATTTACATGTCTCAAACTGAACTCTTTCTGTGACTCTTCTATCAGCAAAGGGCACCTCTACTCATCCAGGTGCTTCAAGGCCAAAACCTTTATGTAAACCCCAATTTTCCTCTATTTCTTACACTACACACACAAACACCAGTAAATTCTTTTGCCTCTACCATTCACATATAATCCATACTTTGACTATCATCTCATAACTTTCACTGCTGCCACCATTGTCTAATCTATTACCCTCACCTGATTATTGCAAAGGCCTCCTGACCGGTGTGTTTCATCCACACCCTTCCAAGTCTATTCTAAACACAGGAGCCAGAATGATCCTTTTAAAGTCAAAAGGAATCCAATGGCCTTCCGTCTCACCCAGAGTAAAATCCGAAGTTCTTGTCATGACCTGCAAGGGTCTCCAGGTTCCTCTTAATCTCAGGTTCTGCCTCTCCCTTCCTTCCATCTTCCTAGCTCAGCCACACTGGTCTCCTTGCTTTTCCTCCAACATATATTTCTGTTCACTCTGCCTTCAGTGCTTCTGTCTGAGATACACAAATGGTTTACTCTCTGACTTTCATTCTCCATTAAAATACTACCTTATCAGTGAGACCTTCCTTGACTACCTTATATGAAAAAGTCCCTCCTGTCTCTCCCCCATCATGTTAATCAAGATGCAGCCACACTCTTCAGATTGCTTTTAACCTATTTGTTTTTATTGATGAGTATCATATGGTCATTATTCCATGTCACAAAACACAAATGTACAACATTTTAAATGACTACTTTAAGGTAGATATTTTATTGCTCCGTGTGTGGTTTTACCATTATTGATTTAGTGGATCCCCTATTGAATGATGTTTAGGCGGCTTTCGGTTTTAGGGCGTCAACATCATTTCTTATCTTTGTGAATGTGTCTAATTACCTGCTTAGTGTAAATTCTTAAAATTTTGAAATATGTCATCAAATTACCTCCAGCAAGATTGGGGCTATTTACATTCTCATTAACAGTGTTAGAAAAATTTGAAGCTAAATCTAGTAAAAGTTTATTATGAATATTTTTTATCAAGCTATGAGATATTTTTATTTCATTTTCAAGACGTTTAAATTATGTCAAAGAAGATTGTGTAAAATTATGTTCTTAATACAAAAGTAGATTTTTAACATAATCGTGTTTATTTTCAACTTCCTCTGGACTCTATCTTCAGTGAAGATGTGTGGGATTCATCTAGGTGAATTAATTTACTTATTTTTAAATTTTTTTATCACCTCATTCAACTCTGTTATATTGTTCATATCTGTGGTCAAGTGCATATTTTGGTAATTTACTTGTCACTTAAGAAAGTATAGAAAACTTTATTCTACGCTAAGTAATTGCCTGCATTCCTCCTGGGCTTTAATGAGACTATTTATTACTGTTTCCTAGCATCTATCGCAGTGCCCAGCACATAGTAAGTACTCAATAAATACTTGCTGAATGTTAAATTAGCTATTTCATAGTTAACCAACCACATTTTTATCCATGCTAATTTGTTCTTAATCTTCATTGAGAATTGTATTGTTAAAAAGTAATTAAAAGGAAATGTAATTTGGAGGGGAAAGACTGCTTTCTTAAGCTTTCAAAGAAATTACAGTATTTTATCCTATTTAAAAACACACTTTGTATGTTTTAAAATTTTATAATAATTTATAAATTTCTGGGAGAGTTATTTTTATCTCTGAATCTTCACTTTTAACCTTTAAAGCTACCATTGACCATATTAATGTTCTACTAAAATTAATACTTAGGTTATTCTTTTTAAAGATAATGTCCTCACATAGCTCCTCTTTGGTAGTATGCCCATTCTTTTTTATATCTTTCACAATTTTTATTACAAAAATTAATGACAGAGCATGTTAAGCAAGTTGTTCTTTTTATTTTTTTGCCTACATCACCCTCCTACTTTCTGGTTTAATTTAAATGATTAAAAATTTCCATATTTAATTGTGTGTAAACAGCCTTTTCCTGCTTAACAACATTTTTCCTTGTATATATACAAACTTAGAAAGACCTGCTGAAATAGAAAGGTGAGTAGCCCTGGGACTAACAAGTATAAAACTGAGTCTGCAGGTGCATTTTCCATACTAAAAAGGGAAAATACCGTGTGGTCCTTTGCTATGTCACACATTTACATTTCAGAATTTGCATTTTGGAAACCATCCCCAGTTTAAAGTTAGTATTTGCAAACATAGGTCATTAGAGTTTATTTCAGGAGCCAACAAATTTGCTAATGGCTGCTCTACTAACCTTGACTGGTCAGAATACCCCAGCTAGCTTTTCGTTTAGAAGGACATTCTTCTATCCTCGCTAGCCTTCTTTTCGGGAGGTTCTGCTCAATGCAGTTCCTTTCAACAGCAATATCTGCGGGCATAGTATGCTTGATGTGTCTGTCTGCGACAACCAAGCGACATAAGAGCAATACTCTAGTTAGGCCACAAGAAATATCAGTGACTGGATGCTTTTTTTCTTGCCTTCACACTTCCACAAAGATTCCTGTGTGCTAACCTGAGAATGGCCTCGGCTTTGAACTCTATTCAGAAACACTGCGAGCAGGTTGGTAGGAGCAATGTGGAGGATGGGACAGAAATGCAGTAGCATTTTCTATTTTTAAAGTAGAGACTCAGCAGCAGCTGGAGGTATTTAACTATTTGCGTGATAAAGTAAAAATGTGTAAAATTGCTTTTCCTAGTCAGAAGCAGGCTAGAACTGGGAGCTCTATCTTTAGAATATGAAAGCCTATTTGAATTATTTACAAAGCAGTCAAGTGTGAAATTGCCCATTGGTAATAGCTACAGACAGAACTTTGCAGCCAGAAAGTTCGGTAGTGATCAGTGACTAGTTAGCCTTTCTCCTTCACCTTCAGGAAGAAATAGTGTCTGTGCATTAGGGTCAGCTGGTAGCAGGCTCATATGTTCATCTTGTAAGGATCTAAGTTTAGCATTGGCTTACGTACAAAATCACAGTCTTCTTATTTATATAGGCACAGCTCACTATTGTGGTTTTTCTGGAGGTCATTTCTAGACCAAAAGACGTCAGCAGTCAGTTTTAAGTGCAGCTTATTTTTCACCCTAAAAGGCATAGGAAACAGTAGCTGGAGAGATGAGAGGAAAAACCAAACATGTGCTTGGTATTTTTTGCTGGCACATAAAGTTGAACAAGTTACATTGCCCATAAAAGAGTCAAGAGCAGTGACTGAAACATGATAGGACTCTGAGAATTAACTGGGCCGGTGATCATATTACACAGTATTAACATATTGAGATCTGTCTTGGTGAAAAATGGTCACAGATTCTATTATCTATCTTCATTTTATTTTTAATTACTATTTTTAAGCTCTATCTTCTGTTGGTATATACAGAAAAAAATTATTGGGGTATTCCCTCATATATCAAGCTGGGTAGAAAAAAAACATTTCATGAGTAAAATTCTTTCCTATGCATTACTCTGTTAATATTTCCGGCCATGCTACATTGCCAATATTTACTTCAAAGTTATCCGTAATGAATACCAAAAATATTTTTATCTTATCTTGAATTAAGTTCTAATCCCACAAATTATGTGATCTGGGGCAAGTAGTTTAATGATAGCTCAGTTTCCTTTTTTATAAAAGAAGGAACTAGGATAAGGTCGCTCTTTTCTGGCTCTAACATTCTTTGATTCAGATTCTATGACTAACATACAGAGGGCAGGTGGCATATGAGCTTTAGGCATGTTATGTTGCCACAAAGGATGCTAGACATTCCCAGTAAAACTGGAGCTCGGCCTAGGCTATTTGTCTGGGGAGCACATTCCTGGGTGAAGTTAGAGAAGACTGAAGGGTGCTCAATGAAGGGGCCTATTCAGTTCAGCATATTTCCATGTGCCCGTTGTCATCACCACTGGCTCTTTGTTTCAGTTGGTACTCATCAAGGAGTGTGATTATCTACTCAAGCCACATAGTAAAAGTAAATACCAATCAAAAAATTAATTTAAGTGTAGTTGGCATAATATATTGGATATGTAAGGGTGAAACTGAGAAAGTAGT
The DNA here is from genome assembly GCA_004026885.1 of Lyroderma lyra. NCBI lineage: Eukaryota > Metazoa > Chordata > Mammalia > Chiroptera > Megadermatidae > Lyroderma > Lyroderma lyra. The sequence goes on from PVJL010003503.1 coordinate 122,525, forward strand.
TAGACTTAGCTGTTACACAATGTGATTCACCCTATAGTTTGCTATTCAGCCACCTGCTCTCTCTGTTCCTCCCCCTTCACTGCTTGATTTAATGATTATGTCTTATTCATTCCCTTGAGGCTACATACCTTGTTAGTCCAGTTAATAGACTGAACCCTGACCAGAAAAGGGTAATCACTCAATCTCTAGGCGCCTGGACGTCAGAACCCATGACAGCAAATCCCCGAAGTTTTTGCTGATGACACACACAATACTCTGGCCATGATAACTGAGTTCAAGAAAACATTATGTTGAAGCAATAACACAGCCCCTCCCCCCACCTCCAGAAGACCCTGGGAGGCAATTCCTCAATTGTCAGTCTTAAAACCCGTTTGACTAACCTCCACGTCCCTCATGTCCCCTCTGTCCTTTCCCCTACATATCTACCTAATTAACTCTGGTTGGAAGGAGATGTTTCTTTCTAGAACATGAGTCTGCCATCTTCCCTAACTGCTGTCTTCTAGAATAAAGTGGACTTTTCTCCTCACCAACACTTGTCACTAGAGTTTTTGGGTAATAGCAGCAAGCAGCCCCAGACCTGAGTCCAGTAATAGTTACAACATTAGTTTCAGGTATACAATATAGTGATTTGACATTTTTATACCTTGCAATGTGATCACCTCACTAATTCTGAGACTCATTTGTCACAGTGCAAACTTATCACAATATTATTGACTGTTTTCCCCTCAAAAGGGATGAGGTGTGTGTGTGGGGTAGGGGGATGGGTGAAAAAGGTGAAGTAAATACTAATTTTTGTTTGTAAAACATATTTCAATTTTAAGCTTTTGAATTTTTGGCTTTGCTCTTTTCTTTTGCTATTGTAAAATAAATGGAGGATGAGTTAGTAAAGAATTGGGACAGTTTTTGTTCTTAAAACAATTTTAGACACCTGACATTACAATGATCTGTTTCTGTCTGCCTCCTCCATTAGGTTATACATCCTGATTGCAGGCACTGAGTGCACGTATTTGTGATTTCACGGGTCTATAATGGCACTTCTTAAATGGTGGGCCTTCAAAAAAATGTTAGTTTAAAGAATAGAATTCCTAAGAATACTTCAAGAGGGCTTTCTATTGTCCATGGGAGATAATAAATTTCCAAAGCAGGCAGGGGACAAAAACCATTGGATTTAGTTAACTGGGATGTGTGCTGACCTACAGAATACATATAATAATTTACATAAATGATCAGGTGGATTGGTTCTCTCAAAAGTTTTATATGCATCAAAAGCAAAAGTAATTTTTAAAAGTGGCACCATGGCACTGAAGGAAATGTTTTTAGTTAATTTACTAGAAAAAAATAAGGAACATAAGATTAAATTGATTTGAGTCTGTTCATGTGTGATTCCATAAAAGAATGCACAGCGAAGTGGAAGTATTTGGGACAGCATCATTTAAATACTTGGTATATATGATTGTATAAATATAAAACTACTGTGAAATCTCTAGATATACAGAAGAATCTAGCATCTTTCTTAGTGTAAATACAAAAATGGACTAGATAGGCTGCAGAATATTATTGTGCCCTGTGAGTAGGCAGAATTTTTAAAGCAAACCAGTATTAGATAAAACACTAAGGAAAATAATAAAAATTACATTTCATAGAAAAAATGGACTGAACTATATGTCTCAGAAAAAGCATCTGAAATAGCTTATATATTTGAGATAGTATATTACTACCCACAAAGATTAAAATAAAAAGAGGAAACCTTATAGGAAAGCTATGGGAAATGAAACAGGGTGATTCTATTCCCAGGAGCCATTCTATTCCTATTTTAACCAACACTAATGTGTCTGAAAACTCAAGAACCTATGCTTGGTCTAGTTACTAAAACTTGGTGAGAAGGTAATGTTAAGGCTGGGTAAAATGTCAAAGAAAAACACTGGAAATCATCAAAGAGATGGAGGCACTTCTATTGGAAAGAAATTTTAGATACTTCAAAATGGAAAGTTGAAATCTGAGAGGGATTATGATAGAAATCTATATAATTATGAAAGTCATGGTTAGAAATGAATAAGCTTTTTCAAGAAATTCTGAAAAACTAGAAAGTTAAATACTTTCTGACAGTTTTAAAAGCTAAAATTAGGATACAAATGTAAACTCCTTTTTAGTTTACACAACCCATCACAAACTTCAGGCATTCACTGTTTCCAAACAGTGGTGTTTAGCTAAATAATGAATGAGTAATCCACAAATAAAAATTTTGAGGGTATATTCCTTAGTTTGGGAATTTAGATCATAGAGCTGCTCCAATGTCAGAAAAAGAAGAGCAAGATGACTGGATTCCAATTTGGATCCAGGTTGGCACTTTCCCCCACTTACAGCTATGGCATATTTGAAATATATACAAGGAAGCTATCCACCACTCAATTTAAGAGTTATCCACTCACAGCTAGTCTTGTTTCATCTGTAGCCCACCCACTTCCCTTCTCACCTTACTCCTAGGATTTTTTTGAAGCAAATCTCATTATGTCATTTCATTCATAACTAATTCAGAATGTATCTCTAAAATATGAGGATACTTTGGACTCATAAGTACAACATCATAATTCTAATATATCAGCAAATAGAGGTTGGTAATTTTTGGTTTCTAAAAAGCAACTCATTTCATAAACTGCCTTCTATAATGACACCTAAATTGACCCTCAAATCATTTATCTTGGGCCAAAAGTCTGTGGTCTTTCAATTTTCTAAAATGTCTTTTAAAAACTGTAAGATTCTCATCCCTGAAAAAAACTGAATGTTTATTTTTCCTACATTTCCAAGAGTTCACTTACTAAGCACTTGATAAAACCTTCATCTTAAATCATTGCAAAGATGCTCTTTTACCTGTTAGTGACAAATTTCCACCCTTGCAAAGTTGCATCTGGAATAAGCCATTATTCATTTCTTGGCATTAGCCTTGCTGTGGGTTTCTTTACAAAGCCACACATACATGTAACTTTTAAGAGTCATCTCTGAGTTCCATTCTTGCTCCATTTTATGTTTTGTTTTATTTTATTCAAACATGAGTACCTAGATCTGTTGGCCTAGTGATGGGGAATGAGGCAGATGAGATCTGAAGGCAAGCCTGACATAAGTATCCTGGGAATAATGGAGTAATTGTTACCTATCAGTCAACTCATATTTCAAGGGTCATTCATGGCTTATATAAAGGTTGCTGGGAAACCTACAGTGACATCTTGTGGTCCCTGATAATTTCTCTCATAGTGGGAATTGAAAAGGCCACAGGGGTCTGAAATATCATAAGAGAAAAATATATTTGGGATCATTACAAAACCACTTATATAACTACAGTGCCTAAACACTGTGGTGAAGGATATTTTATTAGCTTGTATATGCAAGGCTTTGAGAATTAATGTTATATAAGCAAGTCTTTTTAATTTTATCAACATTTGGGGGTATGATTAAAAGAACTATAAGCATAATCTATAAATCAGTTAAATATAGTTTGAAATTATAATATTGTATGTCTGCACAAAACATACTTTTAATTTAGATCCTGAAACAAAATGGTAAGGGGCTGTATTGAGAAAATGTGCTTATCTTGAATTCAGGAAACTTCATAATGAAGAGTAATACTCCTTTAGCTGTTATTTAAAGGTGATTTTCACAATGCTCAAATGTTTGTTAATATTGAGAACTAAAACTTTCTCAAAATGTTTAAAATATTGTATAATATAATAAGATATAAAATGTCCCCGAATTTGGAATATTTTAAACTATATTAAATGACTTAAGTGATTTTTTTAAAAAGACATAAATATTAATCCTTGTATGTAGAAAAAAATAATAGAATACAATATTAATTCAAAATACCTAAGTGCTTAAACTATGAGACACTAGCATAGACTCTTAACTACTGACTAGCATAGACTCTGAACTACTGAAGTATATTAATTTCTAGTTGTGTAATAAATGAACAAGGTAGTGAAATGCTATTCATTCATTCATTCATTCAATCATTTTTCAACATTTACTAGGTGCCAGGTATTAGGTCCTGGGGACACAAAAATGAAAAGACCGTCACTGCCCACTTGAACCTTAGACTCTAGAGAGGCATATTAGAATTGTATGGACCTGAACCACTGTGTAGGCAACCATTGTATATCGGGGAATCAAAGGTTCTTAGAATCATGACAAACTTTGCCACTAACCTACTAGAAATGTCCATAAAATATTAATATCTGACTTACATGTAATTTTCACTGAATTTTAATAAATTTTAAGAGGTAATGACGTTATCACATACAGTGATACTTTTATTACCAAGATTTTTGTGAAGCCCAAAAGAATTTTGTGAAGAAGTAAGCAAAACCTGTTATGCTGTTGCTGTTATTCTTATGTGGAACATGGTATCTTTGAGGTCATTTGGATAGCATGTAAATTGTGAATTAATGAAGAGGTATCAGAATGGAAGGTGCCATTGTGAAAGAAAAAAATACACAAGAAAAATCTAACCATAGATGTCAATTCTATTTTTGAAAACAGGACTCGACATTTCTCCAGATTTTTGCAACCACATATTTAGAAGAAAGTATATACTGCATTAAAAAAATCCTAATTTTATTTTTTAACCACAATGCATAGAAATGAAAGATTGTAAACTCTCATTAAGGTGACTGTGTTTTTATCAATTTTATTTTCATTAACAATTTATCTACATTTGATTTAACAAATTTCAGTAGAGCCACTCCTTTCAATAGTGTAATTAGCACCCTGACTCTGTCTGTATCCCAGGTCAGCCAAATATAAAACTTGTTACTTTGGGAAAATTACTTGATTTCTGTATGTCTCAATTTCCTTATCTGGAAAATAGGATTACAATCCTACCTCACAGATGTCTGTGAGAATTAAATGAATTACTGCATTAATCAGAACAATGCCTGGCACACAATTAGCCCTCAATTAACGTTAGTATTTATGGCATTATTCTGACTCGTGTAAGTGTAGATGTAAATGCATTATTCATGCTAACTTCATCAAATCTTGTCTTTCTATCTAATAGTAAACTTTAAAAACAAATTAAAAACTCACAACTCTAAAGCACTGTAGTTACTGGTAAACCCTACAAATTTTCATCCCTCATTAGTTGCTCAGTGATGATGATATATATAAAATAGTTCTTGGTATATTAGATATAACTTTCCTACTTCATGAGCAAAACAAAACAACCACCCAAACAAAAACAACCCATGAAAATGAAGCAACAAAAACATAGGCTAGAAGACCTGCAGATTCAAATATACATCAATCCTCTCATGGTAGTCTACCAGTCATCTTTGCTGGTTGATATACTGTTTCATAGACTAGCCAATTTCAAGTAAAAGTAAAAAGATTGGAAAATACTTAAAATGCTAAAAATAAAAAAAAAAATTGAAAGAATCCACAAGTTTTGAAGTAACAGTAAACAGCAATATTCTGGGAGCATTAAGTCTCGAATATTCTGTCAACTGTCTCTAGGCTTTGGAAGATTTTGTTAGTGGGGATGAAGCCAGAAGATTTGAACAGTCTTCAAGTGAGGTTTGCTAAGTTGAATTGAATTCAAACCAAGTTGAATGTTTTCTTGCTAGGTAAATGCTAGTTTAACAGATAAAGAAGTGATGGCAGTTCTTTAGTGTGGAATAATACTTACATCTTACACTGAAAATTCCTTGATAAACTTAATTGCCATTACTCTAGGACTTTCAAATGTTGATGTGAGAGTGTGTGTAATCCAATCCATTACTTCATCATACCTGTATTTTTCTTCCAAATTTCTCTTGATTGGTCCATATACGTACATTTCCAATATGACCCGTGAGTCAGAGGCCTACCCCAAGCTAGCGTATATTACAATATCGTAATAGTTACTAACGGTTCTCCTTACTTCCATTATGGCCATCATCTAATCCATCCTTTCTTTATTGATTAAGTGACATGGCTGGGACTTGCTTCAAAATTCAAGGTAATTTTTGCAGGTTTGATTGTGTGCTTCTGCAAAAGCAAGGTTGTATCTTCTAATAGGACATTATGTTTCTGCTCAATTTATGGGCCAGGAGGTTATTTAAAATAGGAAAGCTTATAATAGATCTCTTAGAAAGCTAATTCCTCTCTCTAGATTCAGCTTGCTTATAATTTGTTTAATATTTTTGCACCTATAATTATGAGTGAGATTTGATTAATTTCATAATTCCATTTTTCTCCTATTCTTTTCTAAAAGTTATGTATTATATTTATTATTTAACACTGTACCTAAATTTTATGCAGACTCAAACATTAAGGAGAGCTGAAATAGAAATGTAGCCATAATCTTGTCTGTATAAGTGACATCTTTCAAGTATAAGTTTGGAGTGACAAGTACAAATTTACTGCTCTATGGGACATCACATTTAAACCACATTTGCATCCACAAAATACAAAAACTGCTACTTATAATCTAACAATGATCACTCTAAAGTACTATATGTGATTTAAATCTGGAACTGGTGTTTAGAAAAAAGACCTCACATCCAGTGCAGAGAGAGAGAGTCTTCCTCTAAAAATAGCCATGTCTCTGATAAAATTCAATTTTATCCTATTTCCAGGTAAAAATATCCAAACTGTGAATAATCACTTTAGTTAAAGTGACCCATTCCTCTTCTCTGCCACTGCCCTCCTTACAATTTGTCCTCTAAACCTGGCTTTTCAGGAGTTTCCAGATCACCTTAATCATTTCTCAGTTCATTACCAGGAACTGATGGCACACATTATGTAAAGTATATAGACATAATAAAACACAAAAATCCTCTTAAATTGATCTTGATAAAAAATTTTTAATAGTTATTTCAACCTTTCAGACACTATGAAAATAATTGATAGGGCAGGATATAACAGAGAGAAAAGAAGACGAATGCTGTTATTATTAAATCAGATTTTTCTGAGGCAAGCTTTTGAATGTTTTAAAAATCCCTCATCTTAAAATAGAACTTTCTAGACCATCTATTAGAAATGTGCTGGACATATGTCCAAGAGGTACAAAACAGACTCAAAGATTGTGTAGCTTAAATCAGTACAACAGCACCAGACATGATCACAGAATGGAGGTACAGGCAGCCCATGCCACAGGCAGTTGCTTATTTAGTGAGTGTGGATACTGTAGACTACCTTCCAGATAGTAAGACTGAATGTGAACTACATCATTAGTGATATAAGGAATGCTAAAAAAGTGCATTCGCAGAAGCAAGCTTTCCTTCAGTAATGAGAATACTCAGATGTGCGCACAGCTATAAGTGCTGGAGTAATTAAACAAAACAAAACAAAATTCAGCTAACATTATAGGAATAATAATGAACTTCCTTAAAAATGGTAAAGGTAATCTACAAAAACAAACAAAAACCTCCAGAAAGCATTATACTTGATGGCAAAATGTTGAAAGGTTTTCCTCTGAACTGAAAAACAAAAATGGACACTCATTATCACCACTCTTCAAAATTGTGCTGAAGAGTTTTAAATTCACAAACTAAAAGAAGAAATTAAAAATGGTATAGCAATTAGAAAGGAAGAAACAAAACTGTCATATTCATAAATAATATAATTCTCTACCTAAAAATACCCCACAGAACCTACAGATTCTTATTAGAATAAGAGAGTTTAACAAGGTGGCTGAGTATAAAATTAATATACAAAAATTAATTATATTTCTTTATGGCTATCACATACAGGTGGAAAATAAAAAAAATTAACAAGATACTTTATACCGTAGCATAAAACAACCTCAGGACCTATGAATAAATTTAAAAATATGTAAGTTGTTTTCATGGGATAATGATAAAACATTTCTGAGAGACATTAAAGACAACGTGTATAAATGTGAAACAATATTATGTTTATTCTTCGGAAGGCCAAGCATTGAGAAAATGCGAATTCTTCCTCAAATAAGAGATTATATAATAGGTTAAATGAATTCCAATAAAAACTCAACAGGTGTTTTGTGACCCCCAGAAGTTGCTTCTAAAATTGATATATAAAATTTTAAATTACCAAGGATACAAATTACTAAAACTACTGATAAAATAGAACAAAGTGGGAGAACTTGATCTGTCAGTAAGACATACTCTAAAGCGGTAGAAACCAATAAACTGTGGTATACATCTGTAGAAATGTTAACTAAGAAACCCCATAAGCAGACCTGCTCATGAATAAACACTATATTTATGCAGATGGAGTACTGCAGTGACTATAGACTATAGAACATATGACTGACTTTCCAATAAATGTGTGAATATATGTGGCTATCTACTTAGACAAAAATGTACTTACACCATGCAAAAAATCAACTTCGAGTGGATAATTTGAAAAGAAAGCTTTAATAAGAGAATAAAAATAACAGGCTAGTTTCATTCTTTTGCACATGGCTTTCCAGTTTTCTCAGAACCATTTACTGAAGTGCCTTTCTTTTTTCATTGTATGATTTTGATTCCTTTGTCAAAAATTATCTGCACATGTATATGTGGGTTTATTCCTCAGTTCTCAATTCTGTTTCATTGTTCTGTGTGTCTGTTTTTCTGCCAATACCATGCTGTTTTGATAACTGTCATTTTGTAGTATAAATAATTGAAGTTAAGGAGTTTGATACCTCCAGTCATGTTCTTTTTTCTCAGGATTGCTTTGGCTACTGGAGTCTTTTGTGATTCCATACAAATCTGATGATCTTTTGTTCTATTTCTTTAAAAAAATGCCATTGAGATTTTGCATTAAATCTGTATATTGCTTTGGGTAACATGACCTATCTGTCACATGTACCAAAATTAACTAAAAATCAATCAAAGACCTAAACATAAGACCTGAAACAACAAGTTGCATAGGAGAAGGAATAGGTACTAAACTTATGAACCTTGGGTTCAGAATTTATGAATTTGACCTCAAAGGCAAAGCAAGTAAAAACAAAAATAAATGAGTTGGACTATATCAAACTGAAAAGCACAGCAAAAGTAATGGTTAACAAAACAAAGAGGCAACAAACTGAATGGGAGAAGATATTTGCAAACAATGCCTCAGATAAGGGGCTAATATCCAAAATATATAAAGAACTCATGTAACTCAACAACAACAAAAATAACCATACAGTCCAATTAAAAAAAGGGCAAAGGACCTTAACAGACACTTCTAAGAAGACACACAAATGGCCAATAAATTAACAAAAACAATGCTCAACTTCACTAGCTACCTGGCTGAGAATCGAACCCAGGTCATGGCATTAAGAGTGCCAAAGCCTAGCCACTATACCACCAGGGAACTCCTATTCATGTTTCTTGACTTGGATACTGGTTAAACAAGTTTCTGCTTAACAGTCTTATTGAATTATATAAATGAGTTCTGTTAATTTTTCCCAATTTGTAGTTTGTTTTATGATTAAGAAAATACTAATTAACCAAAAGAGGCCAGCCAAAAAGACTTGAAAATTAAGGAGGAGGTTAAAAGAAAACATACCTCCCCCTTAATAAGAGTATAGGAAGTACGTGGCTTTTCTTATCCTAATGACCTTTACTCTAAGCCACAGTATTGAGGGCCTCCTTGTTTGCCTTGACTGCCCAGTTTTGATGAATTTCTGCCCTCTGACTGAGAGCAATGAGAGATTTTAGCTCTTCTTCCATTTGTGCTGAGGAGTTATGTTAGTCTCAATGAAACAAACAGAGCACCCAAGATGATTTAGGGACTTTCTCCTAGTACTGCAAGTGTGCATAGTGGAGATGAGAAAATATGCAAGGAAACAGGCCCCCAGCTTGGCTGGAGAGCAAAACTAACAACAGTGAGCTTCAAGTGACTGTGGGTGATCCTTGAAGTGAATAAGTGAAAACTTTTCTGTAAGACCACAGAAACTGTTTTAAAATAATTGTCATTATGTGATATTTGGTGACTCCCTCCAGCTGCTCTGAAAAGTTTAGCTGAGTACAGTCTGCATGTTCTGGAATAGGGCAGGTGAGGTCATGTGTGTAATAAATTCACAAAAAGAAACTTGGGTTCTCTGCATAAAAGGTTCTGTGGTACAAAAATGATTCACCAATAGTCAGAACAGCATGAGAGAATCATCGCGTCTCAGAGCTAAAAATGAACTTAGATCTCATCTACTTTAGTGATTTGCAAATGGATTCAAAGACGACTATGAGTTTAAGAGAGCTACTTCATGGTATGCTAGCCAAGCATGGGGCTCTGCCTCCAAATAGAGCAGCTTCCACTCTATTAGCTTTACAAATTGAATTTCCAGGTCATCACCAATAAAAAGCAATGGCTTATAAAGAAGATTCCAAACACATGGATCTTGCCAAACTCTTTCATTTTGCAGATATAGAAACTGAAATTGAGAGAGGGTAGGTGGTGTCCTCAGTGTCACCCAGAGCATTACCAGAAAAGCAAGACTGGAACCAAGTTTGTCTGCTTCCTACTCATGCTCTTTCCACTGTATGATATTGATACTTAACAATGGGGGCAGACAAATCTAAACCAGGGAATATAAAGAAGGCAGGAACATATTTAATAACCAGTAGCACCTCCATCATAAGGTTTCTGTAAAGATTAAATGAGTTTATTTTCGCACACATTTAGAACAGCCCCAGGCTCGTAACTAAGACCTGGCTTAGTGTTTACTTTTCTCATAAAAAGGACACTCTTCTCATCCTTTTGTTCTCTTTACCCACTTTGTTCACACAAATGTTCTATTTATATCAACTGTTACCTTGAAATTTTAAAAAGTACCACAAATCCATATAAGGAATTAAATCAGCAACCAGTGTTCTCTAGTCTGAGCATGACAGCTGCTGGGAAGAAAATCTGATATGCATCATGGACAAGGACCTAACGTAAGAACAACTTTACACATAATCCTTTCCCACCCCATAGTTCTAGCCACAAATAGTTTTATCACTACTAACCATGAGCTCATGGAAGGTTTAGGTGTTGGCAACATTACAGTGTTTTATGTGAATATTTTTCAATAAAATTGAAGAAAGAGGTCTACTGATGCTTGCTTCCACCATATTGAACACACTAGCAGAAGTTACGTCCTAGAGCAGAAAGCACAGAAAGTCAGGACACCCACGTGTGTTGCCTCAGCTCCAAACCTGCACTCCAAGGTGGCATCACAGACAGTGACAGTGGCAGGCCAGTTCCAGTGACCTGTTGACAGTCTGCCCTTGTCCAACTATCTCCAACCAGGAGGTCTACCCCACACTGTGGGGGCTGCTACTCTGTTTTCCCATTTTATTACCTGAACTGTCGAAGAGAGTTCCTAACACTGAAACAGATCATTCCTTCCACTGTAATCCTCTAGCTGTCTGTGTATTAACATGCAACTTGTGTGCATAGGCAAAAGCAAGATTTAAAAAATACATATATTTATTATTATCATTCCTACCGCTTTACTCATTAAAACAGGTATAAAAAATTTGGGGGCATGGGAGTAATATATAGAGTGGTTTGAAGGGTGAAGAACTTAAGTCCAGAGGTATTGTTTTCAGCAGGTATTGATCCTAAGTTTTATATCAGCCATGTCCCTTCTTGTAACACCTTCTACGACTTGACAATTTTCTGATCCATTTTAGAGGAAAAAAGAGTCATCTCCTGCCACAGTTCTGATATTTGGTGTTGGAGGTGTTTTCTGTTTGCTGTACACACTTTGAAATACCATATTCAATTTTAAATGAATGAAGAAAAACATTTTAATAGTATTTGAAAGATCGCTCAGAAAGTTTAAAATATTAAGAATAAAAATTTATTTACTTAAAATGAGAAATCAAAAGGTAAACAAGTAGCACTCAGAAGAAGGCAAGCAGTCTTTGAGTTAATAGGAGATAAAGAAGATACTTAAGTATATAAACAGTCTTTATCTGATTCTGTTAAAAAGAAACACATAAAGGGTTTGTTTTATTTGGGGAGGAGGGCTATTGCCAATTCATGAAGCTAAAAGGAACCAAGGAAAAGCGACAGTAAGTCTGATTAAGAAGGGGAAGGAGTGCAGGGCATTAGTTACAGATTTAATTTCTGGACACTATTGATTTTCTGTCTTCATTTGTTCTGTGAGAATTAACTTCCAGCATCTCTCTGTTAATGTTTATTCAGTGTACGTATGCCACACCACTAGGTGAGGGATGATTAGAATAGGCAACCCCCTTATTGAAGCTGATAATAAAAACTATGTACTTAAGTTTGAATTCCCTTGCTTTCTCCCTTCCTTTTCTCATTCTTCCTTGATTCCTTCCTTCCTTGCATATTTATTAAGTACCTGCCATGTGCTAGGCCTTTTTCTAAGCTCTGGGGATGAAATGAGTCCCTGTTTTCACAAGGCTTACAAGCTGGTAATGACCAAACTTGGTGGTGTAGTTAATGTTGAATTTGTTTGGGATAACACACAGAAAGTATTAAGTCATTCTGTCTAGCTAGAATTATTACAAAGACCCAGAAAGATAGACTGCAACCTGATACACAGGAAACTCTGGTAAAAAGGACACTGCTTGTTTCATACAAGAATGTAATGAAACAAACAAACAAACAAACAAACATAAAAACAAATCCCACAAGTGTCAGAAGCAACATCAGTAGCCTGAGACCAATGTTCTGATTTTCTTCTAACTCAATCACCTTGGGCAAGTCCCTCATCATTTTTAATACTCTGTTCCCTTCTATGCAAGAGAAGTATAATACATCTACTTCATAGAGGACAATTACAAGGGCAAAAAGGGATAGTCTATAAGGAAAAACATCTTGAATTACCATAAAAATATGAGCTATTATCATTAGGAAGTGTGAGGTAGGTCATATCCAGTTAAAGCTAGAAAAGAAAATGTCAAAAGACACTGGCTAACTACCTTTGTCAAGTCCAATTACAGGACATTTGAGAAGCAAGGGAGTCACTTTATGTTGAAGAGAATGTTTACTTTTTTCATTTCTCATCTTCTCCTCCTTGTACAATATTAACCGCATATTTACTAGAAAAGTAACACTTCAATTTAAGAAAATGTAGTATATGAAAAATTTATACTTACAAAATGTATATATTATTTCCAAAGGGGCTTTTAAGTAACAAGTTTACATGGTAAGACAAAAATTCAGTAATTTACTAAAAGCTATTTTATACACAATTTATAAAGCACAACCATGCACATATTCTGGTATATACAGGATCTGGCAGAACTGATGTCCTGACTTGAGCTATGATTTTATTACAAAATCATAACCATAGATGCTTATAATTTTATCATTTGGTATAAATTATCAGTTCATAAAAATGGGGCATTACTTGTGAAACCATAAGCATCTTAGTTATGATTTTGTAGTAAAATCATACCTCAAGTCTGGGCATTACTTCTGCCAGACACTGTATAATCAATATTTTACAAAATTTTAAACATAGTTTCAAAAGTACCTAGGATTTAGCTATTTTTTTATTGTTAAATTTATTGGATTGACATTAATTCATAAAAATTACAAAGGTTCCAGGTGTACAATTTTACATTACATCTTCTATGTGTTCATTACCCAGAGTCACTTCTCTTTCCATCACCATATATTTGTGTCCCTGTCCCTTCTCCTACCTACCTCCTGCCTTTCCCTCAGGTAACTACTAAATTACTGATTTTGTCCATAAGTTTTGTTTATTTGTTGTTTTCAATTTTATGTAAACAATCAAACTAAATATCTCCATCCCTTTCCCTTATTTTACCCACTCTCCCATCCCTCCTCCCATCTTAAAGAAGTTCCTCTAACATTCTTTGTAGTACTCATTTGGTGATGATGTATTTCTTTAGCTTTTCCTTATCTGAGAAGATATGTATCTGTCTTTAAATTTTGAGTGCTAGCCTTGCTGGATACATTATTCTTGGTTGTAGATCCTTGGTTTTCATCATGTTGAATATTTTCTGCCAATCCCTTCTGGTCTGTAGAGTTTCTGGTGAGAAATCAGCTGAGAATGGGTGTCGCTTCATAAGTTACTACTTGCATTTTTTCTTGCTATTTTTAGATTTTTCTCTTTATTTAACTTTTGTCATTTTAATTATGATGTGTCTTTGTGTATTTCTGTTTGGGATCATCTTGTTTGGGACTCTCTGTGCTTTGTGGGCTTATATATCTATTTCCTTCACCAGGTTAGAAAAATTTTCAGTCATTATTTCTTCAAATAATTTCTTGATCCCTTGCTTTTCCTCTGTGCCTTCTGGTACACCTATGATTCCAATATTCTCCCATTTAAAATTGTCCAAGAGGAATCTCAAACCATCTTCATTTTTCTGGATTCTCTTATCTACCTGTTCTAGTTGGGTGTTTTCTACTGGCTTTTCCTGCAAATCACTGGTTTGTACTTCTATTTTATTTAGTTTGGTGACTTATTCTGTTCTTCATTTCAATCAATGTAGTCATTATCTCTGGTCCTTTAGAATGGTTTGTAAGTCTTCTTTAATGCTTGCTCTCTCTCTGCTGACATTATCATTCAGTTCCTTAAGCATATTTATAATCATTACTTTGAGGTCTGTTTCTGATGGGTTATCTGTTCCTATCTCTTTATCCTGAGCTCCCTTCCTCTGGTTTCTCATTTTGGAAGCCTCTCTGGACCCTCATTACTGCAGTTTCTTTGGTGTTCACTGCTGATATTGGGCCGGCAGAGGTCTGTGGGGGAGGGATGTTTGTGGCTTTGTTTTCTTCCTGTGGCTCTGAGGATCGTGCAGGGAGTTTGGGCTTGATTGCATCTTCTGTTCTTGGTTTACCCCACATGCAGTTTCTGCCCTGAGCCTTGGGGTCAGTCGTGTATGCTGGTCTTTCAAACTGTCCTGGTTGTGGGTCGAGAAACACGCAGACAGCACTCTCTCTCCTTCTCCTTCCTGGCTGGAGCATGCACGCTGCAGCTTCTTACCACCCAGTTGCTTGCCCTCTTCTTGGAACTGGAGTGAAGTTAGGCTGCTGCATTTTGGGGACCGATCTGCACCTCCTGGGAGCCAAAGTGAGGTCTGGTTGCAGTGTCTCACACCCTTGTCTCCAGGCCTCTGTTTCTCTGTCCTGCCAACCAAGTGAGGTCTGGAGAGCTCTTCTGCTGCCTTCTTCCTCCTCCTTCCCCCAGTGGTAGAGTTCCAAGCAGGAACTTGTGCCTGGCTGTGTCTCCATAATTCCCCCTTTATTTCTCCTTTGTTTAACCCTCTGCCCACCTGCAGGTACTTTATTGTGACAAGTGGGTTTCTTAGCTGTGATTCTGCATTTTGTAGAGGGTCCTTGGTTGAGGCATAGGTGTTTTATTAGTTGTAACCTCCAGAGGAGTTTGTTAAAGGTCCCTCCTATGCCACCATTCTGTTGCCGCCTCTGGATTTAGCTATTTTTGAAACTAGTTTCTGCTAGAATATTATCATTCTGATATTACAACATGAAACTGGATTTCTATATCCCATAAAACAAATAGCCAGTATTGTGTTAGCATTATTTTGGAAGTGTCTACTGAAGGCTAGGCTAGACTGAATTGCCTTCTGCAAATGTGGGGTAGCCATAGACTACTGGCTATGTTGCTCAGAAATGTTACTCTCCAGTTTTTTGAGAAAGTTCTTTGTCCATCATCCTACTCCTGCCTTGCTTTCAGTAGTAACACTCATGTCTGACTTGAGATTGAGATTTATATCTAGTCATAAATACTGTAGGAAGAAAGCTACCCCTCTGCCCTCATAACTAACAGCTTTAATGTTCCTGTTGCTTGAATCATCACTTTGTTCCCTGATTGTAATTTATGCAGTTTAATGGCCTCATACTGAAGAGAGAACACAAAATCATTATTTGAGATTTATTGTTTTCTGAAGAGAAGCTAAGCCACCTTCAGATTGTCCTTGGGTGGCCTGATAAAGGCACAAGTGTTCCTGCAAGCTCTTGAGGGGATATTTTGCAAGCCTGTGTATAGGGCCCCAGACAATTTAAAATATTTATGGAGTTTGAGGTTATTTGATGACTCTATGAAATAATTCTACACCCCTACTTCCAGATACAATTCTGCTTAACTTTTTTTAAAAGGGTCAGTTTTCTCTTTTCTCATTAAACACAATAACAACAACTTTCTATAAGAGACATCCAGTGAAAACATATGTTTTTCTTGCTTCCTGGAGAAACCAGCTGGCAGAAAGGAGCAGAGAAAATAGAGGAAAAGTGCCAAATCCCTGAACTATCTGACTCAGCTCTTCACTGTTAGTGTTGGCATTACTGTTTTTTGTTTTGTTTTGTTTTGTTTTTTGTCTTCCCTTGTCAGCTTCTAAGGATAAGAGAAAGAGTTTGGCAAAAGAAGTTAATATCTGTTGGAGGTTAAGCAGCTACAACTCTTTCTATGTCACCTACTCTAAAAGAATAACCAGTTATGTGCTGTTACATGCCATTACACATTTCTCATAATAATCTTCTAGAAAAACCCAGGTTTCCTACAATATAGCCATTACTTAATATTTGACCAGTTTTTCCCAGGAATATATTTCTTTCCAAAGAATTTCTGGCAAGAAGAATTTCTAAGACAGAGCAAGATTGTAGAACAAATTTCTCCAAATACATAAGTTTAAAACTCCCACTTTGAACCAGCCTTTACACCATAGCATTCTGGCTAGGTCCAGCCACACTAGCTAAGCTCTCTGTATTGCTGTACTCTAAGTCTATGTGATGGCTCAGCATGTCTTGTGTTTTTCATTTTGTTTTGTGAGACTGTCAGAGAAAATATATGACAGACAAGAGTAACTTAAGTCTTAAAGGCACAAAACAAACTGCTTAGTTAGGTTTGTGTTTTTGAAAAATTTTGTATTTTAAATAATTTTTAAATAGTTAAAGTTCTATATAGACAGGGCTAGTTAGACAGATCACTTCATGGATGGCACAGAGACCAGAGATTGAGGCTTAATTCTGCCAGGGCTCTTGTTCACAGTAGTGGAACAGGTTGAGAGGAAAACTTCAGGAGCCAATGGGATCTGGGTTGAAAATCTACTTTCAGTTACTAACCGAAAAAAATTAACAAGTTACTTAAACTTTCAGAGCTTCTGTTTGTGATTCTTCAATCAACATATACATGAAACCAAACATTTAAGTTCTGAAATCACCTACCCAAAGAGTTAACATGATGCTGGGGCCCAACACTTACTTTGTAGGAAAGTCCTGGTATTATCATGTACTTTTAGTAACTGTTTAGAAAACTAAATTTACTTTTATAATTTTACCATCTTTTGTGATTGACACTTCTCTGTGTTACTAAATTGTGGTATGTTTGTCCTTTATTGAGTGTAAAGTATGTGGCAAATGGTTTAGGTAATAAATTATTTATTGTATAAAATTTACAATAGCCCTCTGAAGTAAATAACACTATCTTCATTTTACTAATAAAAAAAAATGAGGACTACAGACTTCAAACAACTTTCCTAAGATGACACAGCAAGTAAGTACTAGAGCAATAATAGAAAAATTTGTGTCGGGCTAAATTACTATGTTACCTGTAATGTGATTTTAAATTGCATTACCTCCTAATTTAAGGTCTTTTATTTATTCCACAAAATATTTGGTGAGTTTCTTTAATATCCAAGGCATTATTTTTCCTATATGCTATGGGCAGTTATTTCAAGGACCAAGTGACTTTTTTCCTCCTCCAGAATAACAGCAACTTTTCCCTGGGGTCATGTTACAATTCAGTATCCAAGTATTTGGCAAGAATCATGTTTGCCACATGAGCTTTAGATTAATTTCAAAATTCTTTTCTTTCTAATTAAATTCTGTCTTCTAAAATCTTATTTTTTAAAAATCAAAATATTCATTATAAAGCTGTTAAACCGGGTTTGTGGTCATTTGTGTGAGTTTTTTTAAATTAAGTTCTAAATAACTATAAAAATCTCAATTATGAATCCAACTAATTCTTTAAAAAATTTTTATCTTTACTTCCAGTGAACTCTAAATATTGACTTATTTAAACAGATTTCTCTTTCTTTCACATTCTTGGAATGTTACACTAATTAGATATGCAAATGTTATTTTAGGACTTAATATTCATTCATAGTACAGGAGGCTAGTCTCTCTAACCCAAACCACTCTTGTTCTGTTGATTTCTTTGAGTAATGGTAAGTAGCTATCAAACTTAGCTCCTATACTAGATTTTACTAGATGAACTAGTTCATCATAACTACAGGAAATTGAGAGAGGAAGAAATGCTGAACATTTCATTTAGCTCCTTTTCTTTTAGTTACTGGAGAGTCACTAAAAAAGAAATATTAATTCTTTCTCAGACTCAATACATCTGTGATTCTACATATTTGAATACTAAAGGAACTAGCCTTTTCTTTTTCCTTATTCCCCATTCTGGATAATGGCTCAAGAAGGGAATATGACACAAACTTTGCAAATTCAGAAATTCATTTGTTGCACCATTTCATTATAAAAATTACTTGACTTTCACTTGATGGATAATAGAAATAATCACTTCTCCAATAAATGAGGTAGAGTTGGAAAACAGATTTACCTCATAAATCTCCTCAGTGTCTAGTCAAAATGTATTTGGTTATTACTAAGGAGTTTACTCACAAAGTCATCATTACTTATGTGCTCATTATTTAGCTGCTATTATGGTGTGTTGAGACCTTTTTAGAGGAAGAACAACTTCCTTTAGCACTTTGGCAGCAGCCTACCTGACACAATCAACTAACAAGGAACTTTGCTATGTTATGATGGTGAAGAGCAATTTTTCCATGGACAAGCCTTAATTTAAATTGTATCACTGTCAGTTTTCATTTAAGTCAAGTTGCACACTTGATGACAAAGTGGGGCCAGTGTTTCTATTTAAGAAAATGAATGGCATTTCAGTATTAAATTTCAGTTTGTTTGTACTCTGCCCATAGTTTAAGACTATAAGCCTCCGGAAAGAGTGTAGGTATCTGAATGTTTCTATTTTGCTCAGTAGATAATGGTGACATGGAAATTTTAGCTTCCCGCCATCTCACATGTTTATACACATTCCCAAGGGTCTAAAATATTTACTGTTCTTCTAATCCCTAGGGAAAAAATTTTTTAAAGATATATGGATATGACTCATTTTATAGGGTGATTAGGTTCTGTAAAGATGCATGTAACTTACATAATATTTGAAATAAACTAGGACTGTTTAGTTTTAAACATTATTGTATCCTTTTCTTTATCAAAAAATTCCTCTTAAAATTCAACTTCTAAAGTTTCTTCAAAGTGAAGTTGTTCTGTTTAGAGCGGGGATGGGGGCTCATGGACACTTGTCTTCTCACACCACCCTAATCTCTCAGTCTCTGAGGCTCTTCTAGAAAACTCCTAAATCTCCTTTGAGGACAATTTTAAAAATCCTGTTTCTAATCAATAGAGAATTATAGGATTGAGAAAAAGGATCATTCTAACACATGTTATCCCTCAACGTAAATTTCATGGAGTGGGCTTGTTTAATCACAAGCCACCTGGAAGTGCTAACAATTAGATAATTTATGAGACTTTTTAAGCCTCTCTCTCTAAGACCTGATATTCTTTGGGCATCTCCAGTCTTAAAAGCCAATGGTCTGCTTTGTAGCATTGCTGAGAGAAGGCTGGAAAGAATGGATAATTTGTTCTTCATGCAGCTAGTAAAGAGGAAATGCCAAAAGTTAGTCCTAAGCAAACTTATCCTTCTTTTCCTTCTTTCCTTCCTCCCTCCCTCCCTCCCTCGCTTCCTTCTTCCCTTCCTTCCTTTAAAAACTATTTCAGGGTGGTTTCAGAGGAAGAATTATTCAAATACTCTACCTGCTTTCGATGACATGGTTTGTCTGTTACTGGGGATAAACTTTCCTCTCTCCTCCCCAGGTTAGGAAATGAGCTTAATGTGCTAAATTTGTTGCAGAAACCCACAGTACTGCCATGGAACCACTCTGATGAGTTAATGTTGAGAAGGAATTCTGTCTTCTCTGAGATGTGGTTCATGAAATACACACAATAACAAATTAACTCATTACACCAAGGATTTTGTAAAATACTTATGGTGCTAATTATTTCTATTATTAGCTAATGACACTTTTTCATAGGCTGAATCCAATAAAGACATTTTCTCCTTGTCTTTATGAGGGTTACCTGGAAAAAAATCCAGGCACAAATGTCTCTATTTTTCATATTACAAGGCTGAATACTTTCTGGACAGCCCTTATACATTCAGGTTGATTTCATCTCCACTTGTACATAACCAGATATGCGCTGCCCTTGAAGTTTTACCTTAAGTTCTACCTTCTCTATGAAGTGTCTGATACTCTCAACAGACTTCCTAAGAGAACGTTCATTGCAGAACTTAACCGTGTTTGAATGTAGCACCTTATGAATTTCTACTTGCTTGATGTTTGGCTGTTTTACATGTGTGTTGTTTAGCTCCATTCACTCAAGTTTCCTTTTGCTCAAAAAGCAAGTCATATGCTATAAGTGGTAAATATACATATATATTCATACTTACATATATATAAATATATATGTATCCTTCTACGTGCATGTTGAACATAATATTGTGCCAGGAACAGAGTGGGTATCCAAATATTTATTGAACTTAATTAAATTCAAATTGTACCAAATTGTACCAGTTATGTTAATTAAAAAGAAAAATAGCTTCTTTTCTAAATTGTCATCTCCTAAGGAAATTGGAAAGAGAATGTCAAGATCTATTTTTCATTAACTGTTCTTACTAAATAAAAAATTTAGAGTTGACTATAATAATGTCACCTATCAATATATACATCATTCATTTTGAAAATTCATCAAAATATTGTCATTTTCCAAAAAGATTAGTGGATAAGCAATGAGCATACTTGTTCTTTCCTAAAAATAATTATTTCAGCAATAAAACTCTGAGCCTTTAGGTAAAGATTTAGGCAAGTGATATATGAATTAGAAATAATATTAAAATTAAGAGGTAAAAGTAAATAGAAAATGAAAGTGAGAAACTGAGAAGTATTCTTATCTCTATACTCCCTTCTCTGTGTTCCCATAGTACCTTCTTTAACCTTGTAAAGTAGGACTTATCACACTTTTAAATGACTTGGTTATCTACCTATCTCTCCCACTAGACTATACACACCTTTAGGAAAGTACTGTGGTGTGTTTGTATATTTTATTCTTAATGCCTAGCACAGGTCTTTGACATAGAAGATAGATAAGTAAACACTGTAAGTAATAAATGTGCAAATATCTGAATGACTACAGAAAGGAAGAGAGAAACAAAAGGAATGAGAAGTGTATTCCTAGGAAAACTGATCCCTCCTAAGCTATCTATAATCAACTCTGCTAAGTTCCTTACTTCCAAATATTCATGTTTCTTTAAATGTAGAGGAAGAAAAAATATTAATATATTAAAATGACAGTCTTTTCTTAACAGAACTTTGTCCCCAGATTCCATTTTTAATTTAGTATTGTAATAATTTCTTCCAAAAAAAATGCTCTGGCATATCTGAAAATGAGTAGAGCTTGGGCAAAAATAAAATCTCTTTTACAAAATTTTTGTGGCACTTTTGATTATAATGTCATGTCTTTTGTCATAATAGAACAGTTCTATCGATTCAAGTTATTCTTACGTGTAGTTCTACCTAAATATAGAAAATATGTCCAAAACTCTCATATCTTTAAGGTATTTTTATACCTTTACATAATGAACATCATGGAAAAAGTCATCCTACAGATTCGTCTCTTGAAATTTTTCACTGCTGAGATTCTGAGAACTGTTCTTAACATAACTAACCTCTTAGAAAATCAACAGAACAGCACCAAAAATTACATGAAACAAGTTGCTCCTCAGAAACTGGTATAATAAGTATCACTGCTGTTGCTATTAAATTCCTAAAATTGTTTGCAGAATTAAGATAGACTTTACTGATGGAGAAAAAAATGATATTATATTATATAAATTTCTAACTGCTTTTCCTACCCAGGTTATACTATTCTCCAAAATGACAAGTACTTTCACTTGTGGTGACACATTTACACTGAAGCCTATTTCAAAGTGTCAACAATAGACTCCTCAAAAAATTTGCATGTGTGACAGCAAACCTAAAACTAAATTTATGAAATCATAAGCACAAATATTTTATCAGATCACTCAACATCCATTTCATGTTCTATATAAAGTCTTAAACTGTGAAAGGTTTGTATGAAGAGATTGGATGTCACAAGATTGCTTTTCAAGCAGCCTCAAAGAGAGACATTGTCTTGAGTTTTCCACAGTCTAGGATTTGGTCTGTGGCCTTGCAGCCTTGGAAACTTGATCTATCAGCAAAGATGAAAAAAATTCACATCTCAGAGATGGATTTACAATTCAAAGAGAAAAAAACACTAAAGACTGATATATCAAAATGCAAATACGTGACTACATTAATTTACAATAAGAACTATAGATGGACTAAAACACTTCCGCAACAAGCTAGCACATTTTTTTCTGCAGACAGATCTAGATGGAGAACCAGATCATAATTGGAGGATACTAATTGGTGATGAAAAAACAGGACAAAGGTAATGCTCTAAATAAATCAAATGCAAGACTAGAATTAAGATTCTAGTTTCACTATTTCCTGATTTACCCTAATATTTCACATGAGAGATAACCCATCAGATTCATCAAGCAGTTAAGGATCCATCTCTTTGGGGTGGCAGGGAATTGCAGACTCCCCTTTGTGGCTAATTAATCCCTTTTCTGACCAAAATAATTTTTTTAGATACTTTAAATATAGTTCAGGCAGAAAACCAATTTTCTAAGGTAACATTTGCTGTCTGGCAGTGCTATTTAAAGAAATCATTAAGGGGTTCCCCAGTGGCGTAGGGGCTAGGCTTTGGCGCTCTCAATGCCATGGCCTGGGTTCGATTCCCAGCAAGGGAAATACCCTCCTCTCCCCACAAAAAAGAAATCACTAGATTCATTCATTCTTCTTTTTTTGTGGTGGTTGTCATTTTTTCTTTTCTATTCATACCACCACCACCAGACAAGTCTAAGTCCTCAGTACCCTATGGCAGGGGCATACTGGTGTACCCATTTCAACTTTACCCAACTTCAAATATCACTACTATATAAATTTACCTTAAGTTTAGATTTTATACATGTCGTTTCCCATTTTCCCACTTTCACTCATACCAGACACTCTCACTGACTCCTATTGCCTTCATGTTCATTTAGAACTGCTTAGCCTTCCATTGAAATTCCTTCACTTCTGTGCCCAATTTATTATCATTTTTTATTTCATGAACTTACTACTCAACTCAAATCTATTGTCTCTTCATGTTCCATGTGCACTCGTAAGTCCTTGCTTCTATTCATTCCTGGGGTCAACTCAATATCTACCTTCTCCAGAAAAGAAACATGTCCCAAATGAAAGATTAGAACAAAACTGCAGAAAAAGAATGAAACAAAATTAAGACAAGCGATCTACCAGATGCAGAGTTTAAACCACTAATTACGAGAATGCTCATTGACCCCAGGGAAAACTTCAACAAAGAGATAGGAACCATGAAAATGGAGATAGAAAACATAAAAAAGAACCAATCATAAATGAATAATACAAAAAAAAAAAAAGGAAAGAAAAGAAAGAAAAAAAAAGAATACAATCACTAAAATGAATAATACACTAAAGCAGTGGTTCCCAACTTTTTCCACTTGTATACCCCTTTTAAATCCATTTGTATAAATTGTACTCCTTGTTTTTAAAATGGCTGTTTTTAAATAATGACACTTTTGTTCAATGCCTATTTTACTGTAAAATGGTATAAATGCGATAATAAGGAAAGAAAAATTGCTACATTAAAAGTACAAACCACAGATTTAATTTTATAATATTTGCAACAGTTAAATATTGATAATGATGATCAAGTATTTAAACATTAAACAAAAATACTACTTGAAAAGAATCACAATTAAAGATAAACACTTTTCCTCTGTCAGTAACTAAACTGATTAAACAGGCTGGCTACAGATGTTTTTATATGTTTGGGGAAGTTCTAGAAACATCATAAATGGATTTTTCTGAAACTGCATAGTGGTTGGTAGAAGAGTGGGGGAAAGTGTTCATAGCCATGACCTTACCAATCATCACTTGCTTATGTGATCTAATTTGGAAGTATCTCCATAAATGGTGATTCAAACTGAATATTTATTGTTCCATAACTAAGTTTTGCATTTTTTAAACTTTATTTGTTTTCTTACTGTTATTAATTATTTTTTGCATACCCCTGAACAGCCCAGCAAGTACCATTGGGGGTATGTGTACCACCTGTTGGGAACTGATGCATTAGAGGGAATCAACCACACAGATAAGATAATGCAGAGGAGCAAATCAGCAATTTGGAAGATAAGATAGCAGAAAATATCCATCAGAACAGCAAAAAGAAAAAAGGAATCCAAATAAATGAGAATAGTTTAAGGGACTTTTGGGACAATATCAAGCATACCAACATTCCCATTATAGTGGTGCCAGAAGGAGAAGAGAGTGCAAGGAATTGAGAACTTATTTGAAGAAATAATAATAAAAATCTTCCCTAACATGGGAAAGAAAATAGACATGTAAGTTCAGGAAGCGTAGTGAGTTTCCCCCAAAATGAACCCAAACAGGCCCACATCAAGACACATCATAATTAAAATGCCAAAGGTTAAAGACAAAGAGACAATCTTAAAATTAGCACCTACCAGGGAGGTCCCATAAGACTGTCAGCTGATTTCTCAACAGAAACTGCATGCTAAAAGGAATTGGCATGAAATGTTCAAAGTGATGAAAAGTAAGGACCAAGTATATGCTACACGGCAAAGCTATCAATTAGAATCAAAGGACAGACAAAAAACTTCCCAGAAGAGAAAAAGCTAAGGGAATTCATCAACTTCAAACCAGCATTACAAGGAATGTTTCTTCTTTAATAAGAGAAGAAAAAAAGAAAGATAAAAATATAAATAGTAAAATGACAATAACTATATATCTCTAAGCAATTACTGCAAATATAAATAGATTAAACGCTCTAATCAAAAGACACAGGGTGGTGGAATGGATAATAAAACAAGACCCTTACATATGCTGTCTACAAAAGACTCACTTTAGATCTGAAGACACAAACAGACTGAAAGTAAAAGGATGGAAAAAAGATATTTCATGAAAATGGATATGGAAAAAGAAATAAGTTGAGGTAGCAATACTTACACCAGACAAAATAGACTTTAAAATAAAGGTTATAACAAGATACAAAGGTCTTAGTAATTACACTTCTGGGTATTTACCTGAAGAAACACAAATGAAAAGACATACTCATTCATATATTCATTAAGGCATTATTTATAATAGCCAAGATATGGAAGCATGAAGTGTCCATTAATAGAGAAGTGGGTAAAAAAGAGGTGGTATATATATTCAATGGAGTATTACTTAGTCATATAAAAGAATGAAATCTTACTATCAGCAGCAACATGAATGGACCTAGAGGGTATGCTAAGTGAAGTTAAGTCAGATAGAGAAAGATAAACACCATATGATTTCACTTACATGTTGAATTTAAAAAAAAATAAATAAACAAACAAAATGGAAACAAACTCATAGATACAGAGAACATCTTGATGATTGTCAGACGGGACAGGGGTTGGAGAGCTTGATGAAAAGGGGGAAGGGATTTAGAAGTACAAATTGGTAATTACAAAATAGTCATGAAAATATTAAGTATAGCATAAAGAATATAGTCAATAAAATTGTAATAACCATGTATGGAGTCAGATGGGTAATTTATTTATCAGGGTGATCACTTTGCAAGTTATGTAAATGTATAATCACCATGTTGTACACCTGAAACTAATATAATATGGAATGTCAATTGTAATTGAAAAATATAAACTTTATTTAAAAAATAAAAACAAAAATCTACCTTCTCTATGAAGCTATCTTTAAAAGCCCAAATTGGAAACTGACCTTTCCAGTCTTTAGATTCTTTTGATATTTAGTATATCTGGAAAGTAATTATTATATGTCAATATACTATCTCCTCAATTATAATAAACTACTTACAGATGGAAACAGTACATTTTGCCTTTCTTCTGTTTCTTTAGTTCTTCAATATCAGGAATGCTCAAAATTCACGTGCTTTAGACCTGGCTCTATCTTAAATTTCACCTAAATTTTAGGTGAAAGTCCTAAAATTCCTTCAGAGCCTAAGATAGAAAAGTAATACTCTTAACAGAAGATAGCAACTGCCTCTAGAAGTGTCCTTGGGATATTAGTAGCACATGGCTTTTTCTAGGCCCTTAGAGTGATTTCAGATAATCAATGTACTCCCTCACAGCCTCATTTGCTCTCTGTACTGTTTGATATTACAGTTGAAAACACCTTTCAACTCCTGTTAGTTTCACTGTCAGTCTCTAAGAAGAGTGTTAGCTTTAAAAATAGACTAGACCTCTCTTACATAGATTGTCATCAGAGCATTAACCAGCAAGAAAATACAGGTGATAGTTATATAGAAAAGTGTACAAATAGGTCCCTTCAACATGATAGGGGAGTTGATAAAAGTCTTCCATACAAAAGATGAAAAAGCAGATCTGTTAGGTTTATTGGAATAGCAAAGAGATCCAAAAGAAAACAACCTTAACTATCTTAACTACCATTTAGTTTTTCAGACTCCTTATTGTATAATCAGTCCTTAGTTGGAAGCCTGATTGAAAAGTGCTTTAAAAAGACCTCCCAACTTTTGTCTAGTTACAATGAACTGATTTGCCACAGTATCTAGGAAGACACAGTAGTTTCTTTCATTTCATACCACAGTACTACTGCTGGTGGGGAAGACAGCCAGAATGTTGTCAACAGGGTTTTCTGTAATTATGAAAGACATGAAAATACACACATCGGCTCATATTTCATGGAATTTGGCAACCCCACACCAGAAATGTTGGGGAACAATCTGGCCGAGTCTTACAAGTAGGAAGGAGAAACTTAATTCAAAATGAAATGGAGGTGATAATCTTTCCTAGGAAGGAGGAAATTGCCAGATTAAACAAAGATAATTAAGCCTGATTAGTTAATTATATAAATGTAATAAAAATAAAAATAGTTTAATTGCAGTAAATAAAATGTTATGTTAAAATGAAGAAAGTAATACTTTCCTGGGCAAGGAAGAATTAATTTTTAGAGATAGAAAATCAAGAAAGAGTTTGTATCTGATTGCCCTCCTAATTAAAAATAATAAAATGGAGATTAATTATGCTTACATTGAACAAATCTATGTTTAACATGTAGATTTGGACAACAGAATTTTGTGAAATAGATCTAACATTAAAAACAACACAAAACAAAATTTTTAAAAACTTTATTTTCCCAGAAAGAGCACTTTCTATTAGTGTTAATTTCTTTCTTTCCTTTTTGGGATATAATCTTAGAATTCTAAGACTCATAAAAGTAGACAGAAACATGGAAGTCATTTCATACAACCCAGTGAGTTCTCAGCTTAAGCACACTGAGACCGGAGTAAAGAGAGGAAAATTGTTTCTTTTATTTGTAAATACGTGAGAAAAAGAACTTCCATAGTTTCCTCTAAAATTCTCAACTCACAAAAAAATGTGACTATTTAGCCAATATTTTATAGTTTCATGCATGGCAATTCTCATAATATGTAGACAAGATTTGAGTATGAAGAAGTGAGTTATAGGCTGCCCATGAGAGTAAAATTTAGGATCTTATGATCATATAATCTATTTAGTCTTATATCTAGAAATATGGTTTTTGCTTTAAAGTCTAGTCATTTTTGTTTGTTGTATTTTTTAAAAAAATTCCACTTACCCACATAATGTATGTCACATTTAAGTAGTTACAGGTGGTCTGAAGCAGAGGTGGTGGCTTAAGAATTCAACACCACCTATTTCCTCTAGATCCCACCTAACTTGTGAGAGTTTCATACTGGCATTTAGATTTTCCTCACTTTGAATGAATGCGTAAAGTCCTCACTTCGCATAAGAAAAATCTTCCTTGGGAAACATATACTCATTATCTACCTCACACAGCAATAAAATATTTTCTACCTTCACAAATTTCCATGTACCTACAGAGTAGCCTAAATTTAAAATAAGTTAAAACAGATTTTAAGAAGGGAAGCTTCCTACTTAAGTGCACTTTTAAAATTACATTCTTTAATTATATGATGGCATATTTTGATTCTGAAATTTTAAGTTACTTTAGAGGTATTTTGGGATCTGAAATGTGTCTGCTTGCCTGCTGAGTTTTAAACCAGAAATTAATCAAAAAGACTGCAAGAAATTAAAATGTCACCTTGAAACCTACCATACAAACTGTTTTCATTTGTAAATATGCGGGAAAGTACAGCGTATCAGTCTAATAGAACCTTTATAGTCTATGCTTAAAATTATTGTTTCTCATTTGGCTTCATGCTTCAATTTCTTCTAAGAAACATGGATGGGTCTATTTGTCTGTGTACATATAAAATTTGTTCATTCTTGTCCCTATCTTCTTAAAATAAATTTTTTACAAATTGAGGAAAGCAACAATTTCATTAGGAAGACACATGCCAGGTATCCTAACATTGTATTTTATTTTTAATCAAGTGGTTAATCTTGGTAAAATAAAAGTTGTGAGAGATAAATAAAACCTTCAAACATTTTCTTTTTAATAAAAATTATTTTACATGTAACTAAATATTTGAATTAAAAATCATAAAAATTTGTGTACATATTAAAGGACAATTGAAACATTTAAAACTATGACTTGGCAAATGAAATACTTAAAGTTTTAAAATATTCATTAATAAAAAATGTATATTTAATAGTATGTTTCCATTAATCGATTTTCAATGACACCTTGATTTTATTAACCCAGATATTTACACAACAAAGTAATTTTCTTATTTATGAAACCATGAAGTGAGTTAAAAAATATTTCCCATAGTAATAAGTTTACAAAATTTTCACTTTGAAGCAGCCCATAAAGAAAATATGCAGTTTTTTCTTGGATTGTGGATAAAAGGATAGTTAAACTCAACTTGAAACAAGAGAGCATTACTATCAACATACCTTGTCCTTGGGTTACTCCATAAAATTCAGCTGCTATTCTTGCCGCTTCCTTGCGGTTGCCTTTCACAATGTAGAAATGACTAAGGATGGCAAGGCTGATTTTCACAAAAAGCTTAAAACAGAAAAGTGAAAGTATCGTAAAGTAGACATTGGATAACTGTTGAGCAAACGGTCGGCTTTCTTCTAACACCGACATTGCTACACCAGAATCTGAGGCTGTCTTTAGTGAGATCCAAGTCTCAAATGTGCCTGGCTGTTGTCCGAGATGCTCCTGAACAGCTGGGCCTGAGGAAAGAAAATATCATCTGGTAATGATGCCTCCAGCTCAAAATATTTATACTGTCCATAAAAGTTCTTCATGAACTCCGATTGGTCTGACAATATTCCAGGGAAGCAACTGCAACATGTGCCCCATTTGCAACTCTCCTGACTTTCCATTCTCAAAATAAATAAACACCCTGTCTCTCTTCTCTGAATTTCAAAATCTAGGTATTGAAATTTCTATACATACTTTTTTGGTATCTAATTAGCATGAATGCTTTGAAGACTTTGTGTATGGCGTTCTTGTTCCTGTAAATGATGTTCACAATAGCAAGGTAAAATTGAATCCATCAATTTAAGCCTTTAAAGTGGTCTTATTTCTAGATAATGAACAAAATCATCAAATAGTCCATGAGGCTGGTCTGAAAGACTACTCATCAAATTATCCAATTTGACTGTTGTCAGAAAAATAAATTATGTGTGGATTGACTAGAGAGCTACAGAATTATAACTTTAGAGTGTTAATTCATCCAGTGAAAACTTTTTAGGTACCAGCTGTGTGTCAAACATTTTGCTGGATGCTGGGGAGCCAAAGAGAAATGTGATATCCCTGCCACAGGATCTCATAGTATAGGTGGGAGGGAAGACATCCAACAAATCCAGGTGAGGACAGCATATCATGAGAGCACAAAGAGGAAGGGCTAATCTTCGTAGGGAACAGTTAGAGTAGGCTGCCTGGGGGAGATGGTATCTACAAAGAATTATCAAGTAAACGTAAGTATTTCAATCTAGACTGACCCAAACCAAGAAAAACAATACTCTTTTAGGCCTATAATTTTTGTTAACACCGATTTGATTTTTTTTTATGAATAAAATACAACTGTTTAGAAGGGCATCCTTAGGCAAGCTATATTTTTAAAAGAGAAATAGAGTAAACTATTAAAAATAATGTAGAGTGGTAATATTTTGGTATGTAAGCCAAAAATAATATGCCAAAATATAAAATGGCACATTATGCAGGGAGTTTATTTATACATATATATGAGCAAGTTTGGGGCATGTTAATTGTGGCATTGTTTTCTAGTTGGGAGAAGCTACAAAATAACAAATAATAAAAAAAGATGTAAGAAAATAGAAGTGGCTTTTCTTGGAATAAAGCAGTATATCGATTGGTCATATTAATAAGTGTTGGGTGCTCATCTGCTTTGGTGTATGCTTTTTATGTTGTGTATCTTATCTGACTGGACTGATTTACGTTCCTAAGACAAAGGAGACATTGCTGTAAAATAAATATGTAAAATAGAGCAGGCTTTTTTTCCTCAATGAAATAAATCATTGAGCTCTTTATAAAAACGATCCTAGGTATTGTTTTCACAGGCAGAGAACTAGACTGAGTGGCCGTTAATTGGACCCCATGTGCTATTTCACATGTGCTTTGGGAATCAATTAAAATTATCTTCAAAGTATTGCAGATAAATATTAATAACTATATGTTCCTTTATTTCAGTTATGGTGAGATTGTTCCAGTTATATAGTTACATGACCACCACCTCCAATTAGTCTTCCCTCTGGAATTGTGATGCGTGACTACACACTGGAGAGGCATGCCTGGTGGACAGCTGAACCATCACAATGCCCTGAGTCACTGAACTGACTTCCAGTTCAGTGCTTTAGAATTACAAATAAATCCTGCCTAAGTCACATCTAAATGTCCCTCTAAGGTTTCACTCCTTCCTCTTTACCAGTAAGTGCTATTAAAAATAATTATCTCCACATCAGCTAATCAGGGGCTTGGATTCTTTTGGGTTGAGAAATACTTTTATTTCAATAAGGGTGCTATCATTAGGCATTATGTTTAAATCCCTATAGTTTCACTACTAGCAAAATACCACTGTCCAGTATTTAAGAGTTTATGTCAAGATGCCAGGTTTTATTTTAGTGAGATTTTTGATATCCATCTCTATTTTCTGTGTTGGTGTATACTCTCTTTAGGCAACTTTTACCATCTCTAGTTCTACTCATTACTAAATAATAACTTAAGATTAAATAAAATAACTCACAGTAAGTGAACTCATCAAATATAAACTAGATGCTGTATTTTTCAAATTATAAATCCTTCCAAATAACACCACGAATAACTTTATTAATATTTAAAAGACACATGAAAAGTATTGTTCCCCTATTTTCCAGGCAGTACATTTTTCTTAAAAAATAAAATACTGATTAGTAATATAATTTATTGAGGAAATATTTTTATAATTCACATCATTGAGAGGATGTGGTACAGGGATTTGATTGATTAATCAGTAAATCCCAATTGTCCTAATTTTGTTAGCTTCAATTAATCAGTCTAACCAAAAGTAAGCTCAACAATGTTTTTCTAGAATGGGTGATGTGAGAGGAGTTAAAAACACAAGAAGAAATCATTTATTGAAAGTCCATTATATGTTACATGTTTTATATAATTCTTCTCATTTACTGTCTCTACATTAAATTTATTTAATTTTAAAATGTAGAAAGATGGGTTCAGAAAGCTTTAATTGATCTATAAAAGTTCATTATGAGCAATAGCACTATTTCAACATTGTTCTGACTCTAAAATACATGCTCATAACTTGAGCTCATAATTTTGCTCATATTTTCTATTTTTAGGCACTTACAATCTGAATGAGTAAATATTATTTATGCATACAGAGAATGAGACAGTTACCCAGATTCACACACACACACACACACACACACACACACACAATGAAAATATCAGTCTGAGATTGTATTTAATCAGGTACCTAAATTAGTAGGGTAGGCTATATGTAATGATTAAACAAGATGGAATCTTCTGTGTGCTCAAGACATGGGGAAAAAAAGCAGAGAAAAGTTTCATGAATGGGCTAATATAATACTTTTGGATTATACATAGCTAAGAGTTGGGGGTGATCCCATAAAAACAAGAGAGAGGAAGCAGATAGCGGGGCCAAAGAATAGGATTTTCAAGGATTAGTATATTAGATAATGTACATAAAAATGTTGAGTGTTCAAAACACGTTCAAATGACTAAGAAAGAAGAAAAAGAACAAAAATAAACAAAGAACATTAGGTCTAACCAGAGGAGTTCACTGCAGACTTTTTATTCAGTATTTTAATGAGATAATGAAGAGGGAATCAAGACAGTAGTATGAAGGAGTGATCCTAAAAGCAACTTCCAAAGAAAAAAGACTTCTCAGGAGGAGACAAAGATGGTGGCATGAGAGGAGCTACTTGACATCTCCCCTAAAAGTTACAACAAATTCAACAACTATCAGTAGACTGACCAGACATACTGTTTTAAATAGGACAGAAAACCATTTCAAATGGTACATATGCTCAGCCTAATGACACCTTAAATTTAGCCCAGTAAGACTAAATTGACCATAGGTACCATTTGAAACAAGACAGTACCATTTTTTTTTCTGTTCTGTTTAAAATTGTACATCTGGTCAGCCTAACTATAAGTCAACTAAAGACTTCCTAAGCAACACACAATTACAGCTGAGAGACCCACTCGTCACATTGAAACATCTGAAGGTGGGAAAAGTGGGGCAAACTGGGGAGAAAGAAAGGGGGAAGTACTAAGACAAGGGTCATGGGATGTGGCCCAGAGCTCACTGTGACCCCAAAAGACAAAAGGAGGTGCAGACATGGGGCCAAAGGATGTAAGCCAGAGTTCATTGAAGTCGCAGGGGAGAGAAGGCGTCAGATGACAGCTGGAGTGCCCTGTATGGCCCCAAGCATTCCAACCTGAGGGAATCAGTATATAATACAGCTGAACCTAGAACTCAGGGCAGAGACCATGAGGCAAAGATCAAACACAGAAGAAGGTAAGCCCACACTGACCTCACTGCTCTCAGTGCCTGGCAAAAGACAAAGACATGAAGCTTGTCCACTTCCCCCCATCCTCCCAGAGCTCACTTCTC